>JABXNX010000542.1:0-15965 GCA_014843695.1 Archivesica marissinica | reverse complement strand
TATGAACAGCTGTAGACCTCCTTAAAGTATTAGAAAATCGTGTGTATATGAACAGCTGTAGACCTCCTTAAAGTAGTAGAAAATCTTGTGTATATGATAGCTGTAGACCTCCTTAAAGTAGTAGAAAATCTTGTGTATATGATAGCTGTAGACCTCCTTAAAGAAGTAGAAAATCTTGTGTATATGAACAGCTGCAGACCTCCTTAAAGTAGTAGAAAATCTTGTGTATATGAACAGCTGTAGACCTCTTTAAAGTAATAGAAAATCTTGTGTATATGATAGCTGTAGACCTCCATAAAGTAGTAGAAAATTTTGTGTATATGAACAGCTGTAGACCTTAAAGTAGTAGAAAATCTTGTGTATATGAACAGCTGCATACCTCCTTAAAGTAGTAGAAAATCTTGTGTATATGAACAGCTGTAGAACTCCTTAAAGTAATAGAAAATCTTGTGTATATGAACAGCTGCAGACCTCCTTAAAGTAGTAGAAAATCTTGTGTATATGAACAGCTGTAGACCTCCTTAAAGTAGTAGAAAATCTTGTGTATATGAACAGCTGCAGACCTCCTTAAAGTAGTAGAAAATCTTGTGTATATGAACAGCTGTAGACCTCCTTAAAGTAGTAGAAAATCTTGTGTATATGAACAGCTGTAGACCTCCTTAAAGTATTAGAAAATCTTGTGTATATGAACAGCTGTAGACCTCCTTAAAGTAGTAGAAAATCTTGTGTATATGAACAGCTGTAGACCTCCTTAAAGTAGTAGAAAATCTTGTGTATATGAACAGCTGTAGACCTCCTTAAAGTAGTAGAAAATCTTGTGTATATGAACAGCTGTAGACCTCCTTAAAGTAGTAGAAAATCTTGTGTATATGAAAGCTGTAGACCTCCTTAAAGTAGTAGAAAATCTTGTGTATATGAACAGCTGTAGACTCCTTAAAATAATAGAAAATCTTGTGAATATGAACAGCTGCAGACCTCCTTAAAGTAATAGAAAATCTTGTGTATATGAACAGCTGTAGACCTCCTTAAAATAATAGAAAATCTTGTGTATATGAACAGCTGCAGACCTCCTTAAAGTAATAGAAAATCTTGTGTATATGAACAGCTGCAGACCTCCTTAAAGTAGTAGAAAATCTTGTGTATATGAAAGCTGTAGACCTCCTTAAAGTAGTAGAACATCTTGTGTATATGAACAGCTGTAGACCTCCTTAAAGTAGTAGAAAATCTTGTGTATATGAACAGCTGTAGACCTCCTTAAAGTATTAGAAAATCTTGTGTATATGAACAGCTGTAGACCTCCTTAAAGTAGTAGAAAATCTTGTGTATATGAACAGCTGTAGACCTCCTTAAAGTAGTAGAAAATCTTGTGTATATGAACAGCTGTAGACCTCCTTAAAGTAGTAGAAAATCTTGTGTATATGAACAGCTGTAGACCTCCTTAAAGTAGTAGAAAATCTTGTGTATATGAACAGCTGTAGACCTCCTTAAAGTAGTAGAAAATCTTGTGTATATGAACAGCTGTAGACCTCCTTAAAGTAGTAGAAAATCTTGTGTATATGAACAGCTGTAGACCTCCTTAAAGTAGTAGAAAATCTTGTGTATATGAACAGCTGTAGACCTCCTTAAAGTAGTAGAAAATCTTGTGTATATGAACAGCTGCATACCTCCTTAAAGTAGTAGAAAATCTTGTGTATATGAACAGCTGTAGACCTCCTTAAAGTAGTAGAAAATCTTGTGTATATGAACAGCTGTAGACCTCCTTAAAGTAGTAGAAAATCTTGTGTATATGAAAGCTGTAGACCTCCTTAAAGTAGTAGAAAATCTTGTGTATATGAACAGCTGTAGACCTCCTTAAAGTAGTAGAAAATCTTGTGTATATGAACAGCTGTAGACCTCCTTAAAGTAGTAGAAAATCTTGTGTATATGAACAGCTGTAGACCTCCTTAAAGTAGTAGAAAATCTTGTGTATATGAACAGCTGTAGACCTCCTTAAAGTAGTAGAAAATCTTGTGTATATGATAGCTGTAGACCTCCTTAAAGTAGTAGAAAATCTTGTGTATATGAACAGCTGTAGACCTCCTTAAAGTAGTAGAAAATCTTGTGTATATGATAGCTGTAGACCTCCTTAAAGTAGTAGAAAATCTTGTGTATATGAACAGCTGTAGACCTCCTTAAAGTAGTAGAAAATCTTGTGTATATGAACAGCTGTAGACCTCCTTAAAGTAGTAGAAAATCTTGTGTATATGAACAGCTGTAGACCTCCTTAAAGTAGTAGAAAATCTTGTGTATATGAACAGCTGTAGACCTCCTTAAAGTAGTAGAAAATCTTGTGTATATGATAGCTGTAGACCTCCTTAAAGTAGTAGAAAATCTTGTGTATATGATAGCTGTAGACCTCCTTAAAGTAGTAGAAAATCTTGTGTATATGAACAGCTGCAGACCTCCTTAAAGTAGTAGAAAATCTTGTGTATATGAACAGCTGCAGACCTCCTTAAAGTAATAGAAAATCTTGTGTATATGATAGCTGTAGACCTCCTAAAGTAGTAGAAAATCTTGTGTATATGAACAGCTGCATACCTCCTTAAAGTAGTAGAAAATCGTGTGTATGTGAACAGCTGTAGACCTCCTTAGAGTAGTAGAAAATATTGTGTATATGAACAGCTGCATACCTCCTTAAAGTAGTAGAAAATCTTGTGTATATGAACAGCTGTAGACCTCCTTAAAGTAGTAGAAAATCTTGTGTATATGATAGCTGTAGACCTCCTTAAAGTATTAGAAAATCTTGTGTATATGAACAGCTGTAGACCTCCTTAAAGTAGTAGAAAATCTTGTGTATATGAACAGCTGTAGACCTCCTTAAAGTAGTAGAAAATCTTGTGTATATGAACAGCTGTAGACCTCCTTAAAGTAGTAGAAAATCTTGTGTATATGAACAGCTGTAGACCTCCTTAAAGTAGTAGAAAATCTTGTGTATATGATAGCTGTAGACCTCCTTAAAGTAGTAGAAAATCTTGTGTATATGAACAGCTGTAGACCTCCTTAAAGTAGTAGAAAATCTTGTGTATATGAACAGCTGTAGACCTCCTTAAAGTAGTAGAAAATCTTGTGTATATGAACAGCTGTAGACCTCCTTAAAGTAGTAGAAAATCTTGTGTATATGAACAGCTGCATACCTCCTTAAAGTAGTAGAACATCTTGTGTATATGAACAGCTGTAGACCTCCTTAAAGTAGTAGACAATCTTGTGTACATGATAGCTGTAGACCTCCTTAAAGTATTAGAAAATCTTGTGTATATGATAGCTGTAGACCTCCTTAAAGTATTAGTAAATCTTGTGTATATGGACAGCTGTAGACCTCCTTAAAGTAGTAGAAAATCTTGTGTATATGAACAGCTGCATAACTCCTTAAAGTAGTAGAAAATCTTGTGTATATGATAGCTGTAGACCTCCTTAAAGTATTAGAAAATCTTGTGTATATGATAACTGTAGACCTCCTTAAATTGTTAGAAAATCTTGTGTATATGAACAGCTGTAGACCTCCTTAACGTAGTAGAAAATCTTGTGTATATGAACAGCTGTAGACCTCCTTAAAGTAGTAGAATATTTTGTGTATATGATAGCTGTAGACCTCCTTAAAGTAGTAGAAAATCTTGTGTATATGATAGCTGTAGACCTCCTTAAAGAAGTAGAAAATCTTGTGTATATGAACAGCTGCAGACCTCCTTAAAGTAGTAGAAAACCTTGTATATATGAACAGCTGCAGACCTCCTTAAAGTAGTAGAAAATCTTGTGTATATGAACAGCTGCATACCTCCTTAAAGTAGTAGAAAATCTTGTGTATATGAACAGCTGTAGACCTCCTTAACATATTAGAAAATCTTGTGTATATGAACAGCTGCATACCTCCTTAAAGTAGTAGAAAATCTTATGTATATGAACAGCTGTAGACCTCCTTAAAGTAGTAGAAAATCTTGTGTATATGAACAGCTGTAGACCTCCTTAAAGTAGTAGAAAATCTTGTGTATATGAACAGCTGTAGACCTCCTTAAAGTAGTAGAAAATCTTGTGTATATGAACAGCTGTAGACCTCCTTAAAGTAGTAGAAAATCTTGTGTATATGAACAGCTGTAGACCTCCTTAAAGTAGTAGAAAATCTTGTGTATATGAACAGCTGTAGACCTCCTTAAAGTAGTAGAAAATCTTGTGTATATGAAAGCTGTAGACCTCCTTAAAGTAGTAGAAAATCTTGTGTATATGAACAGCTGTAGACCTCCTTAAAGTAGTAGAAAATCTTGTGTATATGAACAGCTGTAGACCTCCTTAAAGTAGTAGAAAATCTTGTGTATATGAACAGCTGTAGACCTCCTTAAAGTAGTAGAAAATCTTGTGTATATGAACAGCTGTAGACCTCCTTAAAGTAGTAGAAAATCTTGTGTATATGAAAGCTGTAGACCTCCTTAAAGTAGTAGAAAATCTTGTGTATATGAACAGCTGTAGACCTCCTTAAAGTAGTAGAAAATCTTGTGTATATGAACAGCTGTAGACCTCCTTAAAGTAGTAGAAAATCTTGTGTATATGAACAGCTGTAGACCTCCTTAAAGTAGTAGAAAATCTTGTGTATATGAACAGCTGTAGACCTCCTTAAAGTAGTAGAAAATCTTGTGTATATGAACAGCTGTAGACCTCCTTAAAGTAGTAGAAAATCTTGTGTATATGAAAGCTGTAGACCTCCTTAAAGTAGTAGAAAATCTTGTGTATATGAAAGCTGTAGACCTCCTTAAAGTAGTAGAAAATCTTGTGTATATGAACAGCTGTAGACCTCCTTAAAGTAGTAGAAAATCTTGTGTATATGAAAGCTGTAGACCTCCTTAAAGTAGTAGAAAATCTTGTGTATATGAACAGCTGTAGACCTCCTTAAAGTAGTAGAAAATCTTGTGTATATGAACAGCTGTAGACCTCCTTAAAGTAGTAGAAAATCTTGTGTATATGAACAGCTGTAGACCTCCTTAAAGTAGTAGAAAATCTTGTGTATATGAACAGCTGTAGACCTCCTTAAAGTAGTAGAAAATCTTGTGTATATGAACAGCTGTAGACCTCCTTAAAGTAGTAGAAAATCTTGTGTATATGAACAGCTGTAGACCTCCTTAAAGTAGTAGAAAATCTTGTGTATATGAACAGCTGTAGACCTCCTTAAAGTAGTAGAAAATCTTGTGTATATGAACAGCTGTAGACCTCCTTAAAGTAGTAGAAAATCTTGTGTATATGAACAGCTGTAGACCTCCTTAAAGTAGTAGAAAATCTTGTGTATATGATAGCTGTAGACCTCCTTAAAGTATTAGAAAATCTTGTGTATATGAACAGCTGTAGACCTCCTTAAAGTAGTAGAAAATCTTGTGTATATGAACAGCTGTAGACCTCCTTAAAGTAGTAGAAAATCTTGTGTATATGAACAGCTGTAGACCTCCTTAAAGTAGTAGAAAATCTTGTGTATATGAACAGCTGTAGACCTCCTTAAAGTAGTAGAAAATCTTGTGTATATGATAGCTGTAGACCTCCTTAAAGTAGTAGAAAATCTTGTGTATATGAACAGCTGTAGACCTCCTTAAAGTAGTAGAAAATCTTGTGTATATGAACAGCTGTAGACCTCCTTAAAGTAGTAGAAAATCTTGTGTATATGAACAGCTGTAGACCTCCTTAAAGTAGTAGAAAATCTTGTGTATATGAACAGCTGCATACCTCCTTAAAGTAGTAGAAAATCTTGTGTATATGAACAGCTGTAGACCTCCTTAAAGTAGTAGAAAATCTTGTGTATATGATAGCTGTAGACCTCCTTAAAGTATTAGAAAATCTTGTGTATATGAACAGCTGTAGACCTCCTTAAAGTAGTAGAAAATCTTGTGTATATGAACAGCTGTAGACCTCCTTAAAGTAGTAGAAAATCTTGTGTATATGATAGCTGTAGACCTCCTTAAAGTAGTAGAAAATCTTGTGTATATGATAGCTGTAGACCTCCTTAAAGTATTAGAAAATCTTGTGTATATGAACAGCTGTAGACCTCCTTAAAGTATTAGAAAATCTTGTGTATATGAACAGCTGTAGACCTCCTTAAAGTAGTAGAAAATCTTGTGTATATGATAGCTGTAGACCTCCTTAAAGTAGTAGAAAATCTTGTGTATATGATAGCTGTAGACCTCCTTAAAGAAGTAGAAAATCTTGTGTATATGAACAGCTGCAGACCTCCTTAAAGTAGTAGAAAATCTTGTGTATATGAACAGCTGCAGACCTCCTTAAAGTAGTAGAAAATCTTGTGTATATGAACAGCTGCAGACCTCCTTAAAGTAGTAGAAAATCTTGTGTATATGAACAGCTGTAGACCTCCTTAAAGTAGTAGAAAATCTTGTGTATATGAACAGCTGCATACCTCCTTAAAGTAGTAGAAAATCTTGTGTATATGAACAGCTGTAGACCTCCTTAAAGTAGTAGAAAATCTTGTGTATATGAACAGCTGTAGACCTCCTTAAAGTAGTAGAAAATCTTGTGTATATGAACAGCTGTAGACCTCCTTAAAGTAGTAGAAAATCTTGTGTATATGAACAGCTGTAGACCTCCTTAAAGTAGTAGAAAATCTTGTGTATATGAACAGCTGTAGACCTCCTTAAAGTAGTAGAAAATCTTGTGTATATGAACAGCTGTAGACCTCCTTAAAGTATAGAAAATCTTGTGTATATGAAAGCTGTAGACCTCCTTAAAGTAGTAGAAAATCTTGTGTATATGAACAGCTGTAGACCTCCTTAAAGTAGTAGAAAATCTTGTGTATATGAACAGCTGTAGACCTCCTTAAAGTAGTAGAAAATCTTGTGTATATGAACAGCTGTAGACCTCCTTAAAGTAGTAGAAAATCTTGTGTATATGAACAGCTGTAGACCTCCTTAAAGTAGTAGAAAATCTTGTGTATATGAACAGCTGTAGACCTCCTTAAAGTAGTAGAAAATCTTGTGTATATGATAGCTGTAGACCTCCTTAAAGTATTAGAAAATCTTGTGTATATGATAGCTGTAGACCTCCTTAAAGTATTAGAAAATCTTGTGTATATGAACAGCTGTAGACCTCCTTAAAGTAGTAGAACATCTTGTGTATATGAACAGCTGTAGACCTCCTTAAAGTAGTAGAACATCTTGTGTATATGAACAGCTGCATACCTCCTTAAAGTAGTAGAAAATCGTGTGTATGTGAACAGCTGTAGACCTCCTTAAAGTAGTAGAAAATATTGTGTATATGAACAGCTGCATACCTCCTTAAAGTAGTAGAAAATCTTGTGTATATGAACAGCTGCAGACCTCCTTAAAGTAGTAGAACATCTTGTGTATATGATAGCTGTAAACCTCCTTAAAGTATTAGAAAATCTTGTGTATATGATAGCTGTAGACCTCCTTAAAGTATTAGAAAATCTTGTGTATATGAACAGCTGTAGACCTCCTTAAAGTAGTAGAACAACTTGTGTATATGAACAGCTGTAGACCTCCTTAAAGTAGTAGAAAATCTTGTGTATATGAACAGCTGTAGACCTCCTTAAAGTAGTAGAAAATCTTGTGTATATGAACAGCTGTAGACCTCCTTAAAGTAGTAGAACATCTTGTGTATATGAACAGCTGTAGACCTCCTTAATGTATTAGAAAATCTTGTGTATATGAACAGCTGTAGACCTCCTTAAAGTAGTAGAAAATCTTGTGTATATGAACAGCTGCATACCTCCTTAAAGTAGTAGAAAATCTTGTGTATGTGAACAGCTGTAGACCTCCTTAAAGTAGTAGAAAATCTTGTGTATATGAACAGCTGTAGACCTCCTTAAAATAATAGAAAATCTTGTGAATATGAACAGCTGCAGACCTCCTTAAAGTAATAGAAAATCTTGTGTATATGAACAGCTGCAGACCTCCTTAAAGTAATAGAAAATCTTGTGTATATGAACAGCTGCAGACCTCCTTAAAGTAATAGAAAATCTTGTGTATATGAACAGCTGCAGACCTCCTTAAAGTAATAGAAAATCTTGTGTATATGATAGCTGCATACCTCCTTAAAGTAGTAGAACATCTTGTGTATATGAACAGCTGTAGACCTCCTTAAAGTAGTAGAAAATCTTGTGTATATGAACAGCTGCATACCTCCTTAAAGTAGTAGAAAATATTGTGTATGTGAACAGCTGTAGACCTCCTTAAAGTAGTAGAAAATCTTGTGTATATGAACAGCTGTAGACCTCCTTAAAATAATAGAAAATCTTGTGAATATGAACAGCTGCAGACCTCCTTAAAGTAATAGAAAATCTTGTGTATATGAACAGCTGCAGACCTCCTTAAAGTAATAGAAAATCTTGTGTATATGAACAGCTGCAGACCTCCTTAAAGTAATAGAAAATCTTGTGTATATGAACAGCTGCAGACCTCCTTAAAGTAATAGAAAATCTTGTGTATATGATAGCTGCATACCTCCTTAAAGTAGTAGAACATCTTGTGTATATGAACAGCTGTAGACCTCCTTAAAGCGATACTATATCGTTTGAATATAGGCACCCTGACTTTGCAACTGGGGACCCCACTTCTCCATATAAAATTGTCCAGCAAGATACACTGGCTCAATATAGTGCACTCAATCTATTCAAAATTGTCAAATTGTGACTTTTAACCCTATTTTGATGAAATTTATTAAATAACACAATTTAAGTGTTTTCCCAAATATTATGACATAGAATGAACCCTGGTTTGTTGATCAATAATTTGCATATACGACAGTGCTATATTACAGTGCTATATTACAGTGCTATATTACAGTGCTATATTACAGTGCTATATTACAGTGCTATATTACAGTGCTATATTACAGTGCTATATTACAGTGCTATATTACAGTGCTATATTACAGTGCTATATTACAGTGCTATACTACAGTGCTATATTACAGTGCTATATTACAGTGCTATATTACAGTGCTATATTACAGTGCTATATTACAGTGCTATATTACAGTGCTATATTACAGTGCTATACTACAGTGCTATACTACAGTGCTATACTACAGTGCTATATTACAGTGCTATATTACAGTGCTATACTACAGTGCTATATTACAGTGCTATATTACAGTGCTATATTACAGTGCTATATTACAGTGCTATATTACAGTGCTATATTACAGTGCTATACTACAGTGCTATACTACAGTGCTATATTACAGTGCTATATTACAGTGCTATATTACAGTGCTATATTACAGTGCTATACTACAGTGCTATATTACAGTGCTATATTACAGTGCTATATTACAGTGCTATATTACAGTGCTATATTACAGTGCTATATTACAGTGCTATATTAATTTGATTTTTTTCATTTCTGTGCAAATATTTGGATTTTTCTAAACACAATTATATTCTTTAAATATCTGGTACTTTTTACTGATAAACATTCTTTATTCCGATGTAGTTTGCTCTACTGATAAACATTCTTTATTCCGATGTAGTTTGCTTTACTGATCAACATTCTTTATTCCGATGTAGTTTGCTTTACTGATAAACATTCTTTATTCCGATGTAGTTTGCTTTACTGATAAACATTCTTTATTCCGATGTAGTTTGCTTTACTGATAAACATTCTTTATTCCGATGTAGTTTGCTTTACTGATAAACATTCTTTATTCCGATGTAGTTTGCTTTACTGATCAACATTCTTTATTCCGATGTAGTTTGCTTTACTGATAAACATTCTTTATTCCGATGTAGTTTGCTTTACTGATCAACATTCTTTATTCCGATGTAGTTTGCTTTACTGATAAACATTCTTTATTCCGATGTAGTTTGCTTTACTGATCAACATTCTTTATTCCGATGTAGTTTGCTTTACTGATAAACATTCTTTATTCCGATGTAGTTTGCTTTACTGATCAACATTCTTTATTCCGATGTAGTTTGCTTTACTGATAAACATTCTTTATTCCGATGTAGTTTGCTTTACTGATAAACATTCTTTATTCCGATGTAGTTTGCTTTACTGATAAACATTCTTTATTCCGATGTAGTTTGCTTTAATTTGTTGAAATCTGTTGCCGAGTTGCATATTGGTATGATCTTATAAGCAGTTACATCGTGTATGGGCATCGAGAGTTAATTAACCCTTTGCTTGCTGGGTAAATAAAATCACATTTGCAAACAACATATATCCAGATCAGCCGTGGCGTAACGCCGCATCTGATCAGGATCTATGTTGTTTGCCATTCAGCCAAGTGTTTTAGCTCTAGTATCTGAATAGCAAACAGCATAGAGCCTGATCAGACGGAACAGAATGCTCTATGCTTTTTGCAAAAATGGTTTTACCTGCCGCTAGCGTGCAAAGAGTTAATGATTGAAATTTCCTTATCAGTATAATATATTGATTGGTACTTATCGGTATAATATATTGATTGGTACTTATCTGTATAATATATTGATTGGTACTTATCGGTATAATAGATTGGTACTTATCTGTATAATATATTGATTGGTACTTATCTGTATAATATATTGATTGGTACTTATCAGTATAATATATTGATTGGTACTTATCGGTATAATATATTGATTGGTACTTATCTGTATAATAGATTGATTGGTACTTATCTGTATAATATATTGATTGGTACTTATCTGTATAATATATTGATTGGTACTTATCAGTATAATATATTGATTGGTACTTAGGCCATAATAAAATAAATCCTAGATTTTCATCCAAATTTTTTGGGGGGTGAAATTTTATTTTTTATTTTATATTTTCAGGATATCGATATATATGCTGATAAAATGGTGTTTTTAACAAGATTCAACTTGACAAGATTTTTTTTTTTTTTTTTTTCAAATAGTAATAAAAAAAATCGGGGCGGGGCCTAAAAACGGGGGCGGGCGGGGATGAAAATCTAGGAAATATTTTATTATGGCCTTATCAGTATAATATATTGATTGGTACTTATCAGTATAATAGATTGATTGGTACTTATCTGTATAATAGATTGGTACTTATCTGTATAATAGATTGATTGGTACTTATCTGTATAATAGATTGATTGGTACTTATCTGTATAATATATTGATTGGTACTTATCTGTATAATAGATTGGTACTTATCTGTATAATATATTGATTGGTACTTATCTGTATAATAGATTGGTACTTATCTGTATAATATATTGATTAGTACTTATCTGTATAATAGATTGGTACTTATCTGTATAATATATTGATTGGTACTTATCTGTATACTAGATTGATTGGTACTTATCTGTATAATAGATTGATTGGTACTTATCTGTATAATAGATTGGTACTTATCTGTATAATATATTGATTGGTACTTATCTGTATAATAGATTGGTTGGTACTTATCTGTATAATATATTGATTGGTACTTATCTGTATAATAGATTGGTTGGTACTTATCTGTATAATATATTGATTGGTACTTATCTGTATAATAGATTGATTGGTACTTATCTGTATAATATATTGATTGGTACTTATCTGTATAATAGATTGATTGGTACTTATCTGTATAATAGATTGATTGGTACTTATCTGTATAATAGATTGATTGGTACTTATCTGTATAATAGATTGGTACTTATCTGTATAATAGATTGATTGGTACTTATCTGTATAATAGATTGGTTGGTACTTATCTGTATAATATATTGATTGGTACTTATCTGTATAATAGATTGGTTGGTACTTATCTGTATAATATATTGATTGGTACTTATCTGTATAATAGATTGATTGGTACTTATCTGTATAATATATTGATTGGTACTTATCTGTATAATAGATTGATTGGTACTTATCTGTATAATAGATTGATTGGTACTTATCTGTATAATAGATTGGTTGGTACTTATCTGTATAATATATTGATTGGTACTTATCTGTATAATAGATTGGTTGGTACTTATCTGTATAATATATTGATTGGTACTTATCTGTATAATAGATTGGTTGGTACTTATCTGTATAATATATTGATTGGTACTTATCTGTATAATAGATTGGTTGGTACTTATCTGTATAATATATTGATTGGTACTTATCTGTATAATAGATTGATTGGTACTTATCTGTATAATATATTGATTGGTACTTATCTGTATAATAGATTGATTGGTACTTATCTGTATAATAGATTGATTGGTACTTATCTGTATAATAGATTGATTGGTACTTATCTGTATAATAGATTGATTGGTACTTATCGGTATAATAGATTGGTACTTATCTGTATAATAGATTGATTGGTACTTATCTGTATAATAGATTGATTGGTACTTATCGGTATAATAGATTGGTACTTATCTGTATAATAGATTGAGTGGTACTTATCTGTATAATAGATTGATTGGTACTTATCGGTATAATAGATTGGTACTTATCTGTATAATATATTGATTGGTACTTATCTGTATAATATATTGATTGGTACTTATCTGTATACTAGATTGATTGGTACTTATCTGTATAATAGATTGATTGGTACTTATCTGTATAATAGATTGATTGGTACTTATCTGTATAATATATTGATTGGTACTTATCTGTATAATATATTGATTGGTACTTATCTGTATAATAGATTGATTGGTACTTATCTGTATAATAGATTGATTGGTACGTATCTGTATAATATATTGATTGGTACTTATCTGTATAATAGATTGATTGGTACTTATCTGTATAATAGATTGATTGGTACTTATCTGTATAATATATTGATTGGTACTTATCTGTATAATAGATTGATTGGTACTTACCTGTATAATATATTGGTACTTATCGGTATAATAGATTGGTACTTATCTGTATAATAGATTGATTGGTACTTATCTGTATAATAGATTGATTGGTACTTATCGGTATAATAGATTGGTACTTATCTGTATAATAGATTGATTGGTACTTATCGGTATAATAGATTGGTACTTATCTGTATAATAGATTGATTGGTACTTATCTGTATAATATATTGATTGGTACTTATCTGTATAATATATTGATTGGTACTTATCTGTATAATAGATTGATTGGTACTTATCTGTATAATAGATTGGTACTTATCTGTATAATATATTGATTGGTACTTATCGGTATAATAGATTGATTGGTACTTATCGGTATAATAGATTGGTACTTATCTGTATAATAGATTGATTGGTACTTATCGGTATAATAGATTGATTGGTACTTATCGGTATAATAGATTGGTACTTATCTGTATAATATATTGATTGGTACTTATCTGTATAATAGATTGATTGGTACTTATCGGTATAATAGATTGGTACTTATCTGTATAATATATTGATTGGTACTTATCTGTATAATAGATTGATTGGTACTTATCGGTATAATAGATTGGTACTTATCTGTATAATATATTGATTGGTACTTATCTGTATAATAGATTGATTGGTACTTATCGGTATAATAGATTGGTACTTATCTGTATAATATATTGATTGGTACTTATCTGTATAATAGATTGATTGGTACTTATCGGTATAATAGATTGGTACTTATCTGTATAATATATTGATTGGTACTTATCTGTATAATAGATTGATTGGTACTTATCGGTATAATAGATTGGTACTTATCTGTATAATATATTGATTGGTACTTATCTGTATAATAGATTGATTGGTACTTATCGGTATAATAGATTGGTACTTATCTGTATAATAGATTGGTACTTATCTGTATAATATATTGATTGGTACTTATCTGTATAATAGATTGGTACTTATCTGTATAATAGATTGGTACTTATCTGTATAATAGATTGATTGGTACTTATCTGTATAATATATTGATTGGTACTTATCTGTATAATATATTGATTGGTACTTATCTGTATAATATATTGATTGGTACTTATCTGTATAATAGATTGATTGGTACTTATCTGTATAATATATTGATTGGTACTTATCTGTATAATATATTGATTGGTACTTATCTGTATAATATATTGATTGGTACTTATCTGTATAATAGATTGATTGGTACTTATCTGTATAATAGATTGGTACTTATCTGTATAATATATTGATTGGTACTTATCTGTATAATAGATTGGTACTCATCTGTATAATATATTGATTGGTACTTATCGGTATAATAGATTGGTACTTATCTGTATAATATATTGATTGGTACTTATCTGTATAATATATTGATTGGTACTTATCGGTATAATAGATTGGTACTTATCTGTATAATATATTGATTGGTACTTATCTGTATAATATATTGATTGGTACTTATCGGTATAATAGATTGATTGGTACTTATCTGTATAATATATTGATTGATACTTATCGGTATAATAGATTGGTACTTATCTGTATAATATATTGATTGGTACTTACTTGTATAATATATTGATTGGTACTTACCTGTATAATAGATTGATTGGTACTTATCTGTATAATATATTGATTGGTACTTATCTGTATAATATATTGATTGGTACTTATCTGTATAATAGATTGGTACTTATCTTTATAATATATTGATTAGTACTTATCTGTATAATATATTGATTGGTACTTATCTGTATAATAGATTGATTGGTACTTATCGGTATAATAGATTGGTACTTATCTGTATAATATATTGATTGGTACTTATCTGTATAATATATTGATTGGCACTTATCTGTATAATATATTGATTGGTACTTATCTGTATAATATATTGATTGGTACTTATCTGTATAATATATTGATTGGTACTTATCTGTATAATATATTGATTGGTACTTATCTGTATAATATATTGATTGGTACTTATCTGTATAATAGATTGATTGGTACTTATCTGTATAATATATTGATTGGTACTTATCTGTATAATATATTGATTGGTACTTATCTGTATAATAGATTGGTACTTATCTGTATACTATATTGATTGGTACTTATCTGTATAATAGATTGATTGGTACTTACCTGTATAATATATTGGTACTTATCGGTATAATAGATTGGTACTTATCTGTATAATAGATTGGTACTTATCTGTATAATATATTGATTGGTACTTATCTGTATAATATATTGATTGGTACTTATCTGTATAATATATTGATTGGTACTTATCTGTATAATAGATTGATTGGTACTTATCTGTATAATATATTGATTGGTACTTATCTGTATAATAGATTGATTGGTACTTACCTGTATAATATATTGGTACTTATCGGTATAATAGATTGGTACTTATCTGTATAATAGATTGGTACTTATCTGTATAATATATTGATTGGTACTTATCTGTATAATAGATTGGTACTTATCTGTATAATATATTGATTGGTACTTATCTGTATAATAGATTGGTACTTATCTGTATAATAGATTGATTGGTACTTACCTGTATAATATATTGGTACTTATCTGTATAATATATTGATTGGTACTTATCTGTATAATAGATTGATTGGTACTTATCTGTATAATAGATTGGTACTTATCTGTATAATAGATTGGTACTTATCTGTATAATAGATTGGTACTTATCTGTATAATATATTGATTGGTACTTATCTGTATAATATATTGATTGGTACTTATCTGTATAATAGATTGGTACTTATCTGTATAATATATTGATTGGTACTTATCTGTATAATAGATTGATTGATACTTATCTGTATAATAGATTGATTGGTACTTATCTGTATAATATATTGATTGGTACTTATCTGTATAATAGATTGATTGGTACTTATCGGTATAATAGATTGGTACTTATCTGTATAATATATTGATTGGTACTTATCTGTATAATAGATTGATTGGTACTTATCTGTATAATATATTGATTGGTACTTATCTGTATAATATATTGATTGGTACTTATCTGTATAATATATTGATTGGTACTTATC
>JABXNX010000541.1:0-16006 GCA_014843695.1 Archivesica marissinica | reverse complement strand
GCATAAATAATAACACCGCACAAGTGACGTATTTGAGAGATTCAGGTGCGACAATTAGTTTATTGTCGGCTACTGATCAGACCGCTGATCATTTAGAATACACAGGTGAACGGGTAACAATCCGCGGTGTCAATTATATCCCTGGTAATTATCCGATAGCAAAGATTAGCGTCGATTGTCCAATATACCAAGGAACATTGAAGGTGGCTGTATTAAAACACAGATGCACCGCGGGGGTGGATCTTATAATAGGTAACGACTGTGAAACTGCCCCTGTCACTGATTTGATTACCTGTGGCGTGGTTACACGCTCAAATAAGAAAATTATCCCGTTTGATGAAATTGTCACGTCCAACCCAGACTCAGAAAACACGACCGATACAAATCACAATGTCTTACCTTTTCGGAATACAATTGAGATCAATTCCCCCTCTGAGAAAGCCAGTACAGTTAAACCCCAAAATATTCCCTCTATTGACGATTTGAGTCCTGATAAATTATTGCAAGAACAGAATAATGACCCGACCTTAGCACCCCTCTGGGAAATGGCTCAAGAAGGAACACCTATTCGGCAAGGATATTACATCCAGCTCGAACCCCGACTACTTATGAGGAGAGAACAACCTCAAGACACGTCCAAAGTTCGACCCTGGAAAATATATGATCAGGTGGTAGTTCCACGGGGATTCCGTGATCATATAACGGGACTCGCCCATGACAGTTTAAGTACGGGACACCAGGGACCTAGTAAGACCCTGAAGCGCATTAAGCGCCGCTTCTTTTGGCCGGGAATCCGCGCAGATGTTAAACGATTCTGCCATAGCTGTGGGCCGTGCCAGAGAGCGGGTAAGGGACAGAAAGCCACTGTAGCCCCATTGAAACCCCTGCCCATTATATCCCAACCATTCAAATTTATATCCGCTGATTTCGTTGGACCCATGAAGAAAACTATAAATGGGAACCAGTATATCTTGAATTTTATTGATCATGCCACTAAATATACGGAATCTTTCCCATGCGCCGCAGCGACAGCTGTTAATGCACAAAAAGCCCTGATCGAGATAATATCTCGACATGGAAAACCCCAGACCCTGTTGACTGACCGAGGAAGCGCTTTCATAGCTGAAACATTCACACGCTTCCTAGCCGAGCACGATATACGTCACTTAACTAGCACGAGTTACAGGCCTCAAACCAACGGATCAATAGAGAAATATAATGGTACATTGAAAACCATGCTTAGAATCCTTGGGGAGAACTCTTTATCGTCTTGGGATGAGATGCTACCCTGGCTATTATTTGCATATAGAAGTGCAGAGCACTCTAGCACAGGATATTCTCCCTTCTACCTTCTATATGGGCGCGAACCTAGAGATAATCTAGATTCCACTTATGATCTCTGGGCTAGAAATGAGCGGGATGAAGGGATCCCCATAAATAACTATGTACAAGAATTATGTCATAGATTAGCTGAAGCGTTACGTGACGCCAGCGAGAATGCACAACAGGCCGCAGATGGTCGTAAAACAAAGTATGACAGAAGTAAGAAAGCGAAAATGCGTGTATTCCAGCGTGGTGAATTAGTGTTAGTACGATTACCGTTAAAAGGTAATAAGCTGAAAAATGCCCTCCAGGGACCGTATCCGGTACACGAAAAGGTAGCGTCGCATACCTATATTATATACATGCCTGATAAGAGAGTAAAATACCGTGTTATGCATGTAAACCAGTTGAAGCCCTGGACAGGTAGGGAGGAGGGTGCAGCTCTAGCTGATAGTAGTCCGGTGTATGAGTCCCAAGACCCTACCCTATTAGATTACCAAGCCCCTACGGACATTGAGAAAGAATTCGATCCTTGCAGTCCTCTTGAATCTGTACCTAAGAAAACCTGGCCGGATATCAGTCATTTAAACCCAGACCACAGGGACGATATTAGTCAGTTATTTGACCGTTACCCCCGTTTATTCTCTGGACAACTGGGACGTTTCCACGATGTTACCCATGATATTGATGTGCAAGGTGCTTCACCCGTAGTCCAGCCTTACTACCGCATGTCTCCAGAAAAGAAACAAATATTAAAAACTGAGCTAGATCAAATGTTGGAGTTAGGAATTATCCGCCCTAGCAGAAGCCAGTGGGCCTCTCCCATAATATTGGTACGCAAATCAGACTCAGAATGGCGACCATGTATTGATTATCGGAAAATTAATGACCTGACTCGAGGAGAAGCCTTCCCCATCCCGAGATTAGACGATCTCATTGATCAGGTCGCAGGTTCGAGTCTGATATCAATTTTAGATCTTAATAAAGGTTACTGGCAGATTCCGCTAACCCCTCGAGCTAGTGAAATTGCAGCGTTCATAACCCCCTGGGGCTTGTTTGAACCATTAACTCTCCCATTTGGTTTAAAAAACGGTGGAGTTACCTTCCAGAGGGCCATAAACGAGATAATCGCTCAATCCCCGACAGAACCCATCCGTGATAGATTTGCCGACGCATATCTGGATGATATTGCTGTTCGATCCAATTTATGGTCACAGCACATAAATCACTTGGATTGGACATTTCATAGACTAGAGGATAGTGGTGTTACTTTGAATCCGAAGAAGTGTAAAATTGGGTCTGGAACAGTCAAGTACTTGGGACATGAATTAGGGTCGGGAAAAATCAAACCAATTTCCAGCAAGGTTGAGTGTATTAGTAATATCTCTCCCCCACAGACCAAGAAACAATTACGAGGATATCTGGGATCAGTAGGATTTTACAGGAAATTCATTCCCCAGTTCGCTGAGATCGCCGCTCCCCTGACTGACTTATTAAAGGGCAAGCGATCAGGGAACATCATAACTCAGTGGAGCGATAAACATCAACTTGCTTTCGAATCCTTAAAGAAAGCTTTAACCAATAAACCCATACTGAAGGCCCCTGACTTTAACCAAGAGTTCGAACTCTATACTGATGCTTCCGATTTGGGAATTTCGGCTGTACTGACTCAGACCGTTGACCAAGTACCACACCCAGTAGCATTTTATTCCCGAAAACTTATTCCACGAGAGAAAAACTACTCTACAATAGAGAAGGAATTATTAGCTATAGTGGCCGGTATCGAACATTTTCGCATATATGTAAGCACAAGCAAAACAATAATTAATTCAGATCATAATCCCCTTGTATGGTTAAGTAGGTCGAAAACGTCCAATCAACGCCTCTTAAGATGGGCACTGTGTCTCTCAGAATTTAATCTGACCATTAAACATATCAAAGGGACTCAAAATGTTCTAGCAGACTTTCTCAGTAGAGTTCAATGACTGTGATGTTTGACTTAGTAAATGTACTTGGTATTATTTCAGTTGTTCAGTAAATAGTTATTGCCTCTATGATTAGAATGTTGGTACCTAGCGAAAGAAATGCTATTTTAGGACATATGATGTATTGATATTATGATTGTTTTCTACTGTATATTCAAAGGAATGAAGATTTGTAAATCGGCCGATAGCGGGCGATGTCAAACTTCTCCCCGGGTAGGGAGGATTGTGCAAAACCCCAATTTGCACGAAATGTTTATTATTGTTATATATAAATAGTAATGTATTATATAAATACATTAAACTGTTTCTATATATGGCCAAATGTTTACCATGTAATATATATATATTTGTATTATGCATAATCGTCTGCTATTATTTTCGCGCCTAAAATTATCAATCTCGCTTCGCGCGGGAAATGACTTAAGATGTTAGGCCTAATCTCAGTTTATCAAGGCCGTGGTTGCAGGTGTCCAGTTATGTAATACAAAGGCACCGAACTGGTTTGATGGTGTAATATTAGATAACAGGCCGTGGTTGCAGGTGTCCAGTTATGTAATATAAAGGCACCGAACTGGTTTGATGGTGTAATATTAGATAACATAACAGATGTTTAGGAATAACAGATGTTTTAGGAATTGTTATATCATATATACACTGATTCAATCATGTATATAAGAAATGGATTTTATTAACATAAATCAGACACACTAGAGCCTAACTCCAGGAGCGAGAAAGGTCGTGATCTCAATCTAGTATATAGAACATATAAACTGTATTTATGATACTTAGATATTATGGACATTATAAGAAATATAACTTATAAAGATTTGTCGAATAATTAAATTGTTCAGCCATAGAAGAAACAGAGAGTTTCGGCGAACCATACCAGGTGATTAAAAGTTAATCTAATCAGAAACAGTGATTAGATTATAGTGATATTGAGTAATGACGGATTAGAAAGATTGGATGTTAAATATACTGTGTAAGCGCATAGTCGGCTCACACAAATGGATTGTTAAATAAGCTTTTAATGATACGATGTATATATATATAGATCACTGATTATATATATATGGATATTTCTGATGCCAATTTAAACAAGATATTATATAGAAGAAATGTAATACTGTGTTGAGTTATCATTAATACATATAATAACGAAGAAACCCCCTAGACAACTCCAGCGAGTCTACATAGGATAGACCCTGGTAAGAGCCGTAGCAACCGAGACATATTATTACGAGAAGAAAAAGGAGAGTTTGCGACAGTATTGGAAGGATGAACTGTAAGTGCGGCAAATATGTGGGTGACGCAGTGGTTCTGCTGCAAACAAACAGACGGATATGTACTCCAGTGGTAACACGCTGGACTGGTAATCCAGGGATCGCATGTTCGATCCCCCGTCTGACCCTAATAAAATTAACAGTCTTTTAGATGGAACGTTAAACCGAGGTCTCCTGTCGGTGCTTTACACCGTGCACGTAAAAGAACCAGAGGAGACTCTGGAATGGGTCTCTTTCTGTATCATTGCACTCCAAAATCTAAAATGACTAATATCTTTAGGAGGCGTCGCTCATATGGGCAACCGTTAGCGACGATAATAAACGTAAAACACACACACGTCACTTTCATGATAGCAATTAATTTTGTTCGAAAGACAAGTTCTTGTTTCAAAATAGTAAGTTTTCAGTTGTTAGTGTACACGGGAGGGTACTTCGTTGCCAAGTGATTACGGTTGTTGAATTCAAATCACTTGAACCTCACTGCTGTATGTTTGAATCCTACTGGGGGTGTCGAATTATTTCATGAGAGGAAGCTATCCAGCTGGCTTGCTGAAGGTCGGTGGTTCCATCCGGGTGCTAAGTCCGTATCTGAAATGGGTGTCTTCCTCCACCAATAATAGTTGGAGAAGCGCCATACGCTAAGTGTGTGCGTCATTACCCCCCCGTATATAACAACATTACACACAGGAGATTTGCGAGTCTATATTGAGTAGTTCAGAACATTAGGAAGTTGTTTAGTCACATGAACGCAAACACAATGGGGAATCGTCTAATGACCGACGGTGCAAATCATAGTTGACAAGAGCTACAAGAAAGCTGAGCCGAGAATGAATAATTAGTCTGTATTGGCCCCGAGTTAAATAACTATATTGCGGTAAGATATTTTCTTGGACGTGCACTTTTGAATGACTGAATACAATGCTGTTTGGAAATTATTGAAGGCCAGCTGGATCCACGAATTGCCGAACAGAAGATCGGAACTCTGTTTTTGGGGTTTCATGTTGTAAGCTTAGGTCATATGGCGAATCTCCAGCTATTATTGGTGGAGGAAGACCCCGAGTGCACCGTATTGGATCCTCGAAGGGGCACCATGGGTCTTCCTCCACCAATAATAGCTAGATAGTCGCCATATGACCTAAACTGTTGGTACGAATTTGGTAAACCCTAAACCAAATAAAAAACATATGACATACCACTCATGAAGTTGTAGATGACCGGGTTGATGCAGCTATTAAAGAAGATCGCCCAATGAGCGATCAAAGCAAATATATGAGGATTGTGTATGATTTCTAGACTATCTGTGTATCTGGAAAACATGAAATATGGATCGCATTATGCTAAATGAGAGACATCGATGAGTTACTGCCCCTGAAAACTCCATAAAAGTAAATAGGTCATATTTAGTGTTTTCCTCTGTTTTTATCGTTGTTTCATTTGCACAACATGCTAGCAATTTTATTCCACTATCGCTTTAGATGAGTATTAAATTACTATATCTCGATATATCTCTTACAGCGTCTGCACTGGGTAATTATTTGTAAAACATTGCTATCAGTTGGATACAATCACAATTATCATACCGCAGCATCTGGTTAGGGAACAACAGTAAAAACAAAGGATTCCAACTGAAAGGACCTATTCACATTTTGGAATAAATCAGATTAAATCTGACAAGGGAGGTAATAGAAAATTAGAGATGTCTCTTATCGTTTTAGAGTAATAGGAACTACTGCTAAAGAGTTATCCTTAGATATTGCACACTCGTGAAATACATTTGCGGATTAAACAGACACGTGAGGAATCCGGCTGCGGAATCCAACGACATCACACTGCAATACTAACCATCTCCCGTGGCTTTGTTGTTCGTCCGTCTACGGAGCGTGCTGTCAAAGGTTCGAACGTCGTTTGTGAGCAGACATCTAGTTAAATAATGGTTATGGATTGCCTACCAGCCTGGCGCCTGGTCTACAAGTCTACAAGGATAGGATTCGGGAAGGACTGATGTTCAGAGGCGTCTCAACAGTTAGCAAATAGGGGTGATACTATAATAAACAAACACTTTCGTAAGAATAATAGTTCAATGTCTACCTATGGTTTTGGGAATTAGCCCAGAGCCCTGTTCTGTTTACCCTTTTCTTCCAAATCTTTGAGGATTGAAGTGTCTTGTGTAAGAACCTCATCACCGTAATACCGCCGGGACTCGAACACATAACTCCACGCTCACCTCAGAGGCTACAGCACATAGCTAACTATTAGAACTGGGAGACCTACCGCAGTATGTTCAACACGTGAATTGGGAAGAAGCACAGGCCGAAGTATGTTCTGAACGCCGGGACTCGAACACATAACTCCACGCTCACCTCAGAGGCTACAGCACATAGCTAACTATTAGAACTGGGAGACCTACCGCAGTATGTTCAACACGTGAATTGGGAAGAAGCACAGACCGAAGACTACAACGACGGCAACAAGCATTTTGGCAGCTCTCTTTCTACTTTCTACCTGGTCTTCATTGTCTGTTGTTGCGTGTTGTCTGTCGGCGCTTAGCATCGGTTGACGGCATCCTGCAGAGAAATAATTTCGTTTCCGTTTCAAAACGACCGGAAATTCACTAAAGGAAGCATATTTTTTCATAAATGTCCACCAATATTCAAATACTTTCTTAGTTTAAAGATAGTTTATTTCAAACAATGATATAACATATACAACTGTACAATTTACACAAATAGTTACATACATGTATGAAAAAGAATTAGAACCGAAAGTTCTGTCTTGCCAAGTGAAACTGTCATGTAATTATTATTTAGTATTGCCAAGTGTAAACTTCAGTGTCCGTCATACCCATCACTCAATGTTACGATAACCAGGGGAGCATAGAAACTAAGTGAAAGTGGAAGTCGTGATAGCGCAGTCGTAGAGCTTTCGCTTCAGGTGCGAAATACCCGGGGTTCAAGCCCAGTTGTAGCCTTAGCTAGTGTGCCTTTAGGCAAGGAATTTAAATTCCACATTGCCTAATAGTATTCTATCTCCACCGTGGCTATGGAACAAGGTTTCGAGCGTGATTAATATATGTTATAGGAACTTGTTTCGCAATCGAGCTAAATAAATTTGTATAAACTGTACATATAAATCATTTATATTGGTGAATACTGTATTCCAATAGTGTATAGAGATAGCAACCGTGCTGATAGCCCTATATGTAACTATACTAGAGGACATAGAAAACTCACACATATATTATATGATTATTATTATTATTATTACATGAAAACGAAATACGAAGGATTCCATCAAAGATATATCACATCTTTATTATAAAACACAAACTGAACAACTAAAAATATTTCAAAATGTTTAAAGCTATGTATTTATATAGTTAATGTTTTTCATGTAAAACACACATATCCGAAGTGTTCGTTGTCTATGTCCTCTAGTATATAATTCTACGGAAGGCAGGATGTGTCATCAAAAGAATAAATAAAGATGAAGCATTCAACGAAAACGAGCTCATTAAGTCAAAAGCTCATACATTTATTTATCGTCGCTACCGGCTGCCCATACGAGCGACGCCTCCTGAAGAGATTAGTCATTTTAGATGTTTAGAGGATAGTGAAATGATACAGAAAGAGACCCATTCCAGAGTCTCCTCTGGTTCTTTTACGTACACGGGGTAAAGCACCAACACGAGACCTCGGTTTAGCAACTCGTCCGAAAAGACTGTTACATTTTATTAAGGTCAGACGCGGGGATCGAACCTGCGATATGGATTACAAGTCAAACGTGTAACCACTGGACTACAGGTCCGTCTGTCATAAATTGTTCTCACAAAATGCTATTTAGAATATTTAGCCACGTCTTTTTGCTGGATAGCGAATTATTGACTGGTAGAGATAGATTATGTTTAGATAGAAATCCCAATTAAGCGTCTTTTATCTTCACAACATTTAATTAACCTCAAGCTGTATGTCACTTAAATAAAGATAATGTGCTACTGATAACGTATCATCACATCACGAGACGATGATACACCTTATTTGAACACTGCGATTACCAAGCGCTTACATCATGGCGCCTCATTTATTACACCATTAGTAAAGATCATTACACATTATGTGGGTATGGGTTATTCTCGCGAACACAGGGCACATCTTCCCATGTTCCTAGCTAGTTCCGCCCATGTGGAATTTCGTTTTCTTTTATACTTTTCCAATGAATTTTTATATTTTCTCAGTGAAAGAAAAACTCCAGCTTACACCGCTTTGAACCAGTGAAAGATGGTATTTTCTCATCCACCGGTTGCGTTTCGTTTTTAATTTTGACAGCAAACAGAAACTAACTTGAAAATTATGCACGAACTATTTCTTATTACGGACGCTCACATTAACAGAAGTGGTTGTGCCACGTAGTGCAACGAGGCTCCATACAGGGCAGTTAAAAATCAATACAATTTGAAATTTTAATATTATATTAGCCATTAGCCAAAGTCATTGGAACCCATAAAAGAAAAAGAAGAGTTGTGCATATTAGTCTAAGATAGGTTACGCCACTCGTGGACATACACATTTCGGTGATCACTCGATGAAATAAAATCCTATTTTACATTATTAAAGCGACACTACATCAGTGAAAACACACATTTCTACAGAAGTAAACACCCATGCGTAATACAACTACTGTATCCTGAATAACACGATTTATGGTACATATTTACCATTATATCTCAGTTCTTAGATAAATTATCTCTTATCTCGCGTTTAGTATTGACTCCGATGACAAACAAACGTCAATTCAGGAGCACGGATGCCCGTTATATGAAACCCTACTTTCAATCCACAAAAACACTGTTTATTGATTGAATGTTAGTGTTCGAATGCATTCAGAAGAATTTGTAGTAGCAATGCATTTATACGTGAAAAAAAAAGCATTTTATTTGCTTTTTGCGATGTAATGTCGCTTTAAACACATATATCCGCTATATCCTTAGCCCCACGTGACACTTGTCTTTAACTCTCACGTGACCACCCCAGTACACATATTTACCGGAAATACTGTTATACTTTCAATAATGATAGCGTCCCAAATAATTCTTTATGCTGACATTAAAAGCAGAAATTTATTTAATATATAACACTGAACAAATTTGAATCGAGAACATATTGTCTATTTTCAGCGTTTGTACCAGTTTCGTTGTACCATTTTAGCTCGACATTTGGTCCATTTTATTAAGTACATACATTCACTCGTGGATCGGTTGGATGACATAATCTTCTGTGTGTGTCTGATAGACGTTGTCATGGTGACACGGGCGTATTATAGTTCAGGGTAAATAAACTCAATATTCACCAAAGTTGTGTAGACATTGTGTGCAATTGTGTGCAATTACACGCAATTACACACATAACGTTTACTAATAACATTATTATTAAAGCGACATTACATAGTAAAAAGCAAAAATAAATAATACTGCAATGGTATGTATAAATAGCATTTCTACTACAAATTATTCAGAACTAATTCCAACTGTAACAATTAATCAATAAACAGTGTTTTTCGGTTTACAGACTCTCAAAATTGAACTGTAAACCACGTTCCCGAAATGACGTGTGTTTCTTATTGAAGTTTATGCTAAACGCTCGATCAATACCATCGGTTAGGGATAACCTAAATAAAGTGCAGAACATGTAAGATATAACGGTAAGTATGCACACTAATGTTGTTATTTATCGGATACACGATTTTTATTGTTACATATATGTATATAGAGCAATAGAATAGCATCAAATCATTTATTTTGTTACACACGCGTTGTATTGCGCATGGGTGTTGACCGTATCTACATTATTTTGCTACATCAATACGCTTCGTATACGACCCTTGTTTATTAGTTGAAATACTCAGAATATATTACAAGATATCTGGAAAAGAATCATACCATACAATAGAAAATTACATTCTGTAGACATTTGCTATTTTTATATATGTAGTGTCGCTTTAAAAAAAAGTACTTACGAGATGTGGCTACTCCGGGTATGTGACCATTCCACAATACCAAAGCAATGCTTGTGTAAGTAAACGCCATCAGACACAAGGGAAGAAGGTACATAACCACCATCAAACAGACTTGATACACCACTTGGGCCTCGGCTACCCATAGTGATGGTGAACACGTTGATAGTAATACTGTGTCCGACCTAAATGGATCTACGGTGGAAAATATAAACTCCGGTAAAGCAACAACTGTTGACACGATCCAGATTGTGATGATGATGTAACGAGCGCGGCTGACAGTGCTGTGGAAGCGTAGTGGATGACAGATGGCGTACCAGCGCTCGATGGCGATGGAGCTCAGTGTTAGCACGGATATAGAGATGCTTACGGACTGAAAGTAGAACAAACACCGTTAAAGACATGTTTCACGTAGCCTGGGAACAGGTGCCTGGTA
Source organism: Archivesica marissinica (assembly GCA_014843695.1). Lineage (NCBI taxonomy): Eukaryota > Metazoa > Mollusca > Bivalvia > Venerida > Vesicomyidae > Archivesica > Archivesica marissinica. Next base: position 4,973 of record JABXNX010000541.1, on the reverse strand, counting down.
AATTATATAAATATATTCATTACACACCAACATCTTTAATTGTGCCGTGTAGAGTTTCTAATCATATCAACATAGCAATATGTCGTGATAGCGCAGTGTATGCACGTTCGCTTCAGGTGCGAAAGGTCCGGAGTTCGAGCCCAACTGGAGCCGTTTCGATTGTGCCCTTAGGCAAGGCATTTAAATTCCACGTTGCCTCTTCTCTCTCCCTCGTGGCGATGGATTCAATCAGGAATGAGGTCTCGAGAGTGATTAATATAAGTTGTAATAAATTGTTTCGCAATCGAGCTAAACTAAATTTGTATAAATAAAAAAAATCATATCAACTGTCATTTTGCCAGAAGTTAAAAAGTGAAACATCGGCAGACTGGAGCCCAGGCTATGCTTCACGAACAATCTAAGCAAATAGTTTTTGCTTAACTTATGACAAACCAGCTTATCTCGTTTCGCGAGTTCTTCTTCTTGGTGATTTCGGCACTCCCTCAATATTGAGGATTATGTGTCGTCGCTGGTGAATTTTGAGATGATATTTACAAAAATTAATTAACAAATAACAAATAAGTGAATGTCCAAAGACAAATATACTACAGTGCTTGTTTAAGATTTTGTACATAGAATGAATGCTTTAGATCATGGTTGGGAGGGCAGAAACAGGGATGAGTGCTTTAAAGCCATCAACTGTTATTGCTTCATGTGCGGCAAGTGGTAACAGGTTCCATTGGATGACGGTTCTTGGATAAAAAGAGAATTTGTATGAATCTTTGTTGACAGGGATGTGTTTATAACAATATGGGTTTGTGTGTCTGGTTATGTTGTCTACGGGTATCAAAAGGTTTATGGGAATGTTTACAGCTACTATTTGGTGTATTATTTTATAGAAGAGAATCAATCTGTATCTAACTCTGCGTGTCTCAAGTGTTGGCCAGTTTAGGTTGTCGATCATTTCGGAGACTGAACTAGTATTATGGTATCGGTTGGTAACGAATCTGGCAGCACGTCGCTGTACCTTCTCAATTTGGTGTTTTTGTGTTTTAGAATGTGGGTCCCAGATGGTACTGGAGAATTCTAGCTTGGGTCTTACTAGTGCTTTGTATGCATGGTCTTTTGCTTTAGGTGATGTGAATTTTAGGTTGCGTTTCAAGAATCCTAGTGATTGGTTTGCTTTATTGGTTATCGAGTTAATATGTTTGTCCCATTTTAGATTGCTTTGCAAGGTTAGGCCTAACTATTTTGCATCATTTACTTTTTGAAGGGTATGGTTATGGAGTTTATATGTAAAGAGAAATGGTTTGCGTTTTTGTGTGATGCTGAGTAGGTTACATTTATCGGGGTGAAATTTCATGAGCCAATCTTGCTCCCATCTACCAGCTGAATCAATATCTTCTTGGAGTAATGTGGTGTCATTTTGTGTTTTAATTTCTTTATAAATGATGCTGTCATCAGCGAAGAGACGACGGGTACTATGTTGGATATATTCGTCATAAGTCAAAACTAAACATGGATGGACACACATGTCGAATACCAAGAATATTTCGAGATAGAACGAACCATCTCGATGATATGAATGACTGAATTAATTTAGGTTTAACTCTTTCACCGCCAATGTCGCATAAAAGCGACTTTGTAAAAAAAGAGTAGAGAACCCGATCGAACAGAACAGAACATGCCGTCTGATCAGGCTATATGCTGATTGCTCTTCAGACAATGGAGCTGAAGCACATGTCCGAATAGCAAACAACATAGATCCTGATCAGACGCGGCGTTACGCCGCGGCTGATCTGGATCTATGTTGTTTGCACATCCTCTGAATTTATTCGGCGCTGAAAGAGTTAATCATATTTTATTTGCTATTTTATATATATAGTACATATAGACTTAACATTCATTATATATGATACAATGCAAACTGGGTTGGGCAACAAGTTCTACCAACATTAGTAAACTGCCCTCCCCAATCACTATGAATTAATATCAAGTATTGTATATACAGTCAAACCTGTCTTAAGCAGCCAGTCAAGGGAGTTACATAAAGTGGCTGCTTAGCACAGGTGGCTGCTTAATAGAGGTAAAATGTATAATAAATCGACATATTGGGAATCTGGAAGTTGGCTGCTTAATACAGATTGGCTGCTTAATACAGATTGGCTGCTTAATACAGATTGGCTTAATAGAGGTGACCACTAACACAGGTTTGGCTGTATGCTTACACATGAGGGTATATTTGAGATGTTATCGCAAAAACGGACATTAATAACACTATTCTCATATCAAAATGTCTACATGTATCCTTGCAAATGTTGACAGCTCTGCGATTTTATGCTAATGAAAGCTTTCAGGCTGTCAGTGTAGACGTCCGCAACATTAGCAGTACCAGCGTGTCGAGGGCTACCAGAGGTGTACCTCACATGTACATTAGCCTTTCAAGGGGTAATGAGGTACATTACATACAATTTATACTAGATGACATAGAAAACGCACACTTCGGATGAGTGTGTTTTTACATGAAACACTATAACTATATAGGTACATAGTTTTAAACATTTTGGAATATATTTAGTTGTTTAGTTTGTGTTTAGTAATAAAGATGTGATATATCTTTGGTGGAATCCTTCGTATTTCGTTTTCATGTAATAATAATCATATAATGTAGGTGTGCGTTTTCTATGTCCTCTAGTATATAATATAGGTGTGCGTTTTTTATGTCCTCTAGTATATAATGTAGGTGTGCGTTTTCTATGTCCTCTAGTATATAATGTAGATGTGCGTTTTCTATGTCCTCTAGTACATAATGTAGGTATGCGTTTTCTATGTCCTCTAGTATATAATGTAGGTGTGCGTTTTCTATGTCCTCTAGTTTATAATGTAGATGTGCGTTTTCTATGTCCTCTAGTATATAATGTAGGTGTGCGTTTTCTATGTCCTCTAGTATATAATGTAGATGTGCGTTTTCTATGTCCTCTAGTATATAATGTAGGTGTGCGTTTTCTATGTCCTCTAGTATATAATGTAGGTGTGCGTTTTCTATGTCCTCTAGTATATAATGTAGGTGTGCGTTTTCTATGTCCTCTAGTATATAATGTAGGTGTGCGTTTTCTATGTCCTCTAGTATATAATGTAGGTGTGCGTTTTCTATGTCCTCTAGTATATAATGTAGGTGTGCGTTTTCTATGTCCTCTAGTATATAATGTAGGTGTGCGTTTTCTATGTCCTCTAGTATATAATGTAGGTGTGCGTTTTCTATGTCCTCTAGTATATAATGTAGGTGTGCGTTTTCTATGTCCTCTAGTATATAATGTAGGTGTGCGTTTTCTATGTCCTCTAGTATATAATGTAGGTGTGCGTTTTCTATGTCCTCTAGTATATAATGTAGGTGTGCGTTTTCTATGTCCTCTAGTATATAATGTAGGTGTGCGTTTTCTATGTCCTCTAGTATATAATGTAGGTGTGCGTTTTCTATGTCCTCTAGTATATAATGTAGGTGTGCGTTTTCTATGTCCTCTAGTATATAATGTAGGTGTGCGTTTTCTATGTCCTCTAGTATATAATGTAGGTGTGCGTTTTCTATGTCCTCTAGTATATAATGTAGGTGTGCGTTTTCTATGTCCTCTAGTATATAATGTAGGTGTGCGTTTTCTATGTCCTCTAGTATATAATGTAGGTGTGCGTTTTCTATGTCCTCTAGTATATAATGTAGGTGTGCGTTTTCTATGTCCTCTAGTATATAATGTAGGTGTGCGTTTTCTATGTCCTCTAGTATATAATGTAGGTGTGCGTTTTCTATGTCCTCTAGTATATAATGTAGGTGTGCGTTTTCTATGTCCTCTAGTATATAATGTAGGTGTGCGTTTTCTATGTCCTCTAGTATATAATGTAGGTGTGCGTTTTCTATGTCCCCTAGTATATAATGTAGGTGTACGTTTTCTATGTCCTCTAGAGTATAATGTAGGTGCGCGTTTTCTATGTCCTCTAGTATATAATGTAGGTGTGAGTTTTCTATGTCTCTAGTATATAATGTAGGTGTGCGTTTTCTATGTCCTCTAGTATATAATGTAGGTGTGCGTTTTCTATGTCCTCTAGTATATAATGTAGGTGTGCGTTTTCTATGTCCTCTAGTATATAATGTAGGTGTGCGTTTTCTATGTCCTCTAGTATATAATGTAGGTGTGCGTTTTCTATGTCCTCTAGTATATAATGTAGGTGTGCGTTTTCTATGTCCTCTAGTATATAATGTAGGTGTGCGTTTTCTATGTCCTCTAGTATATAATGTAGGTGTGCGTTTTCTATGTCCTCTAGTATATAATGTAGGTGTGCGTTTTCTATGTCCTCTAGTATATAATGTAGGTGTGCGTTTTCTATGTCCTCTAGTATATAATGTAGGTGTGCGTTTTCTATGTCCTCTAGTATATAATGTAGGGTGCGTTTTCTATGTCCTCTAGTATATAATGTAGGTGTCTTTTCTTGTCCTCTGTATATATGTAGGTGTGCGTTTTCTATGTCCTCTAGTATATAATGTAGGTGTGCGTTTTCTATGTCCTCTAGTATATAATGTAGGTGTGCGTTTTCTATGTCCTCTAGTATATAATGTAGGTGTGCGTTTTCTATGTCCTCTAGTATATAATGTAGGTGTGCGTTTTCTATGTCCTCTAGTATATAATGTAGGTGTGCGTTTTCTATGTCCTCTAGTATATAATGTAGGTGTGCGTTTTCTATGTCCTCTAGTATATAATGTAGGTGTGCGTTTTCTATGTCCTCTAGTATATAATGTAGGTGTGCGTTTTCTATGTCCTCTAGTATATAATGTAGGTGTGCGTTTTCTATGTCCTCTAGTATATAATGTAGGTGTGCGTTTTCTATGTCCTCTAGTATATAATGTAGGTGTGCGTTTTCTATGTCCTCTAGTATATAATGTAGGTGTGCGTTTTCTATGTCCTCTAGTATATAATGTAGGTGTGCGTTTTCTATGTCCTCTAGTA
>JABXNX010000135.1:35000-82403 GCA_014843695.1 Archivesica marissinica | reverse complement strand
TGTGCATTACGGTGTGTACGATATGGTACGAGACTCTCATACAGGGAATAGCCCTTCCCAACACGTGATGTGCATTACGGTGTGTACGATATGGTACGAGACTCTCATACAGGGAATAGCCCTTCCCGACACGTGATGTGCATTACGGTGTGTACGATATGGTACAAGACTCTCATACAGGGAATAGCCCTTCCCGATGTGCATTACAGTGTGTACGATATAGTACGAGACTCTCATACAGGGAATATCCCTTCCCGACATGTGATGTGCATTACAGTGTGTACGATATAGTACGAGACTCTCATACAGGGAATATCCCTTCCCGACACGTGATGTGCATTACAGTGTGTACGATATGGTACGAGACTCTCATACAGGGAATATCCCTTCCCAACACGTGATGTGCAGTACGGTGTGTACGATATGGTACGAGACTCTCATACAGGGAATAGCCCTTCCCGATGTGCATTACGGTGTGTACGATATGGTACGAGACTCTCATACAGGGAATAGCCCTTCCCGATGTGCATTACGGTGTGTACGATATGGTACGAGACTCTCATACAGGGAATAGCCCTTCCCAACACGTGATGTGCATTACGGTGTGTACGATATGGTACGAGACTCTCATACAGGGAATAGCCCTTCCCAACACGTGATGTGCATTACGGTGTGTACGATATGGTACGAGACTCTCATACAGGGAATAGCCCTTCCCAACACGTGATGTGCATTACGGTGTGTACGATATGGTACGAGACTCTCATACAGGGAATAGCCCTTCCCAACACGTGATGTGCATTACGGTGTGTACGATATGGTACGAGACTCTCATACAGGGAATAGCCCTTCCCAACATGTAATGTGCATTAAGGTGTGTACGATATGGTACGAGACTCTCATACAGGGAATAGCCCTTCCCAACATGTAATGTGCATTAAGGTGTGTACGATATGGTACGAGACTCTCATACAGGGAATAGCCCTTCTCGACTGTATGGAGATATAATAGTATATTAACCTAAATCTCTGTGAAGGAAAGGGTTAAATGGCTGTCGTTTGTATGGAGATATAATAGTATATTAACCTAAATCTCTGTGAAGGAAAGGGTTAAATGGCTGTCGCTTGTATGGCGATATAATAGTATATTAACCTAAATCTCTATGAAGGAAAGGGTTAAATGGGTGTCGTTTGTATGGAGATATAATAGTATATTTACTAAATCTCTATGAAGGAAAGGGTTAAATGGCTGTCGTTTGCATGGAGATATAATAGTATATTAACCTAAATCTCTATGAAGGAAAGGGTTAAATGGCTGACGTTTGTATGGAGATATAATAGTATATTAACCTAAATCTCTGTGAAGGAAAGGGTTAAATGGCTGTTGTTTGTATGGAGATATAATAGTATATTAACCTAAATCTCTATGAAGGAAAAGAGTTAAATGGCTGTCGTTTGTATGAAGATATAATAGTATATTAACCTAAATCTCTATGAAGGAAAGGGTTAAATGGCTGTCGTTTGTATGGAGATATAATAGTATATTAACCTAAATCTCTATGAAGGAAAGGGTTAAATGGCTGTCGTTTGTATGGAGATATAATAGTATATTAACCTAAATCTCTGTGAAGGAAAGGGTTAAATGGCTGTCGTTTGTATGGAGATATAATAGTATATTAACCTAAATCTCTATGAAGGAAAGGGTTAAATGGCTGTCGTTTGTATGGAGATATAATAGTATATTAACCTAAATCTCTGTGAAGGAAAGGGTTAAATGGCTGTCGTTTGTATGGAGATATAATAGTATATTAACCTAAATCTCTGTGAAGGAAAGGGTTAAATGGCTGTCGTTTGTATGGCGATATAATAGTATATTAACCTAAATCTCTATGAAGGAAAGGGTTAAATGGGTGTCGTTTGTATGGAGATATAATAGTATATTTACCTAAATCTCTATGAAGGAAAGGGTTAAATGGCTGTCGTTTGTATGGAGATATAATAGTATATTAACCTAAATCTCTATGAAGGAAAGGGTTAAATGGCTGACGTTTGTATGGAGATATAATAGTATATTAACCTAAATCTGTGAAGGAAAGGGTTAAATGGCTGTTGTTTGTATGGAGATATAATAGTATATTAACCTAAATCTCTATGAAGGAAAGGGTTAAATGGCTGTCGTTTGTATGGAGATATAATAGTATATTAACCTAAATCTCTATGAAGGAAAGGGTTAAATGGCTGTCGTTTGTATGGAGATATAATAGTATATTAACCTAAATCTCTATGAAGGAAAGGGTTAAATGGCTGTCGTTTGTATGGAGATATAATAGTATATTAACCTAAATCTCTATGAAGGAAAGGGTTAAATGGCTGTCGTTTGTATGGAGATATAATAGTATATTAACCTAAATCTCTATGAAGGAAAGGGTTAAATGGCTGTCGTTTGTATGGAGATATAATAGTATATTAACCTAAATCTCTATGAAGGAAAGGGTTAAATGGCTGTCGTTTGTATGGAGATATAATAGTATATTAACCTAAATCTCTATGAAGGAAAGGGTTAAATGGCTGTCGTTTGTATGGAGATATAATAGCATATTAACCTAAATCTCTATGAAGGAAAGGGTTAAATGGCTGTCGTTTGTATGGAGATATAATAGTATATTAACCTAAATCTCTATGAAGGAAAGGGTTAAATGGCTGTCGTTTGTATGGAGATATAATAGCATATTAACCTAAATCTCTATGAAGGAAAGGGTTAAATGGCTGTCGTTTGTATGGAGATATAATAGTATATTAACCTAAATCTCTATGAAGGAAAGGGTTAAATGGCTGTCGTTTGTATGGAGATATAATAGTATATTAACCTAAATCTCTATGAAGGAAAGGGTTAAATGGCTGTCGTTTGTATGGAGATATAATAGTATATTAACCTAAATCTCTATGAAGGAAAGGGTTAAATGGCTGTCGTTTGTATGGAGATATAGTATATTAACCTAAATCTCTGTGAAGGAAAGGGTTAAATGGCTGTCGTTTGTATGGAGATATAATAGTATATTAACCTAAATCTCTATGAAGGAAAAGAGTTAAATGGCTGTCGTTTGTATGGAGATATAATAGTATATTAACCTAAATCTCTATGAAGGAAAGGGTTAAATGGCTGTCGTTTGTATGGAGATATAATAGTATATTAACCTAAATCTCTATGTAGGAAAGGGTTAAATGGCTGTTGTTTGTATGGAGATATAATAGTATATTAACCTAAATCTCTATGAAGGAAAGGGCTAAATGGCTGTCGTTTGTATGGAGATACTAAATCTCTATGAAGGAAAGGGTTAAACTATAACAGAAACACATCTACTTACTTCAATCCCTTAAATGAGTTTGACACAAGTTGTACGTGAGGTCCACCATAGATGAAGAGCACGGTCGGATACTTTACTCCAGCCTGGTGGTTGTGTGGTTTGTAGTACATCCCGTGCATCGTGAAGCCCGATTTACTCTTGTAGTTAAATAGTTCCGGAGGATAATAATCGGAACAGGCTGAAGAAACATACAGCAATACATCATTCATTAATCCAGGCTTTATTCTAGGTCAGAATTTTTGGGAGAAGTGAGAAAGTGCGCGGGTTTATTCTAGGTCAGAATTTTTGGGAGAAGTGAGAAAGTGCGCGGGTTTATTCTACGTCAGAATTTTTGGGAGAAGTGAGAAAGCGCGCGGGTTTATTCTACGTCAGAATTTTTGGGAGAAGTGAGAAAGTGTGCGGGTTTATTCTAGGTCAGAATTTTTGGGAGAAGTGAGAAAGCGCGCAGGTTTATTCTACGTCAGAATTTTTGGGAGAAGTGAGAAAGCGCGTGATCACGTCCTTAAATGGTGTTATTTAATATACTTCTGCAAAATAGGGTTAAAATGCACAGTACAACCATTAAATACAACATTTGAATAGAAGGAGTGCTTTATAATGGGCCACTGCTTTCTCACTTCTCCCAAAAATCCTGACCTAGAATGAACCCTGATTATATACATTTTTAACAATTGTTTTATATGAAGAATTATCAAGAAATCGAACGGGAAATATATCCGCCAACAATTTTACAATAAATGTTTTTTGGTCCGAAATATTCATAGTTTGATGGAATAGAGCTCTATTCTAGACTACATGTGTATTGTTAAAATGGGCTGTCCGATAACGCAGTGGTTAGCGCGCTTGCTTCTCACCAATGTGACCTGGGTTCGATCCTCGGACAGGGAGGTATGTGAGATGGTACGGTGGTCGCCAGATCGGACAGGTGGGTTTTCTCCGGGTACTCCGGTTTCCTCCTACACCTACGCTTTCATCCGCGCCAACGAAAGTGATTAATATAAGTTGTTAAAACTTGCTTGTAAAATAAATAAAGTTTAAACTTGTGTGCCAGATGTCAGGCTGGTAGGCAATCGGTAACCATTATTTAACTAGCTGGCGGCGCACCAACCGGCCATATCAGAACAAACCCCTGACGAGATTCGAACCTTCGACCTCCCGCTCCGTAGGCGGACGCCTTAACAATCGAATCATGAATGTACTAATGATGCACATTCACTATGAGCTGTATTATTATTGTTAAAGTAGCATTACATCGTATGAAATAAAAGATATTTGAAAAATTCAATTTTTACGTATGGGTAGCAATGCTGCTACACATTCTAACATTATACTTCGTATGCTTATGTTCATTTGGTAAACAGTGTTTTTTTGCAATAAAACAAACGTAGGTCTTTCCGAGTCGATCGGTCACGCACTTGTTTACAACCGGAACGCATCGCCCGCACTTGTTTACATTCGGAATGCATCGTTCCCATTTGTCCCACGTTGTCTTTTTAATTAAATTACTTGATATGTTGATTCATACCTCTGTTAGCTAAGTCTTTTAGGGACATTTCTACATCCCCGCGATGGGTTCGGCATTAGAGGAAGATAGATAGATAGTCTGTCATGTTCAAAAACGTTGTTTTCTACATCCTCTGTTGTTTCACGCATGCGCCCTGTGCGTGTTTACATTTTGTGTGTTGATAAACAAATTCGCGTATATGACGGTTTAAATTTATTGGAATTTTATCGTTTCTGAGAGACTATTTCGATTTTTGTAAACACACACACATTAGTATTTATATTTTACCCAAAACATCCTTTATTACGATGTAATGGTGCTTTAATGTGTTAAGAACTCATTGTAATCCGTGTTAAATGTGGAATAAAAATAAATTAAAAAAACTTACGAGACGATGGCATTAACACTCCGACTGGCTGAGTTTTAACCGTGTTATCAGTGTGTATCACCTGATACAGCGACGACATCGGCATTACTTCAGTAGAACTGTACACCGATACAAACAATGTACATTGCTTGTTGAAAGAGACGCTGTGTGAATATCCCAGCTCAGTTAGTCTAACAGCGTCACCTGGATTGCTATATGAAGCTACGTATCTGAAATCAATGTGAATATCACAGTTCAGTTAATCTAACAGCAACACCTGAATTGCTAAACAAAATCAATGTGAATATCACAGCTCAGTTAATCTAACAGCGTCACCTGGATTGCTATATGAAGCTACGTATCTGAAATCAATGTGAATATCACAGTTCAGTTAATCTAACAGCAACACCTGAATTGCTAAACAAAATCAATGTGAATATCACAGCTCAGTTAATCTAACAGCAACACCTGGATTGCTATATGAAGCTATGCATCTGAAATTAATGTGAATATCACAGCTCAGTTAATCTAACAGCAACACCTGGATTGCTATGAGCTGCTATGTATCTGATATCAATGTGAATATCACAGCTTAGTTAATCTAACAGCAACACCTGGATTGCAATGAGCTGCTATGTATCTGAAATCAATGTGATTATCACAGCTTAGTTAATCTAACAGCAACACCTGGATTGCTATACGAAGCTATATATATTATTAATCAGTGCCAATATAACGGCTCAGTTACTAATGTGATTACGGTATTGATAATGACATAATGGCGTTGAGACGCTGCTCCTGAATTAACGTTTGTTTGTCATCGGAGTCAATACTAAATGCGAGATAATGTCGTTTAAAGATAATTTAACTAAGACTAGTCTACAAATAAATATGAATAGGCACACATGTGAGATATAACGGTAAATCTGTACCATAAATCGTCTTATTCAGGATAAACGCGTTGTATTACGCATGCATGTCGACCCTATTTACATTATTTTGTTATGTCAACAAACTTCGTATACGACGTTTGTTTATTAATTGAAATACTCCGTATTTGAGGCAAATATTTGAAAAAATTTTATACCATATAATAAGAAAATACATTCTGTAGACAATTGCGTTTTCACCGATGTAGTGTCACTTTAAAACGACCATTAGGGAAAATGCAGATTTCTGCAGAATGTAATTTCCTATTATATGGTACAATTTTCCAAATGTTTGCCTCAAAAACTGAGTACATGTATTTGAACTAATAATTGATTGCTTCATTGACGGTCACTTTGAACACCAATATGACTGTAACTCTTTGCATGCTGGGTAAAATAAATGCTATAAATAGTTCAAATAATTGTAGCAGACAACAATTCATTAATCTGTTTTTCTTATTTGTAACTGAAAACTCTGGAAATATGTCATGGAAATTCATTAGAATTGCATAGTTACAATTCTAGTGAAATTGCATGAGATATTTGACTTCTATTTTCTCCGCTAGCGTGCAAAGAGCTACTGTAAATTCTGAGTATTTAGAGGTTATTAAACCATGGAGGTGGGCCATTTGTGGATATTGGTGCACCCTATGGAGATATTGGCCCGAGGGCCATTAGGCCAGAGGGCCAATATCGGATAGGTGGGCCAATATCCACAAATGGCCCACCGCAGCTATTTAATAACTTCTTTATTGCATACATAGCCGTATGTTTCTTCTGCTGTTATTTGCTTATTTCGCTCAGCCATTTTACTGTCAAGAGACAACAATCTGTCAGACAACGACTTTAGTGTTGCTTCGGCGGCCATGTTTACACAATGTAGTTACTATGTTGTTGCTACCTGTGACACGTGCTCGTGATTTGTTCTCGGCGCGTGCCGTGCCATTATCGGATATATTGCCCGCGTCGACCAGATATTTTGCTTTTCTACCATTTAATTTGTTACTATTTATAGTAACGTATGCAATAAATATATATACTCACAGGTGAGTTTCCAGCGGTGAATCTTTAAGGCCTATAAAATATACAAGCTGCCGGCCCTCGTCCACCCACACCTGAAACAAAGATATACAAACATTTTACATGCTTTATCCTACCCGGTTACCATAGAGATTTATCCACAACCAGATCGGACAGGTGGGTTCTCTCCGGGTATTCAAAGGACCATATATACGCATATACAGTGGAACCTCCCAAAACCGGACCCTCTCTAAATCGGAATACTCCTAAAACCGGACGTTTTTGAAAGTCCCGAATTGTTTCTTCCTTTATTTCTTACAGTTTGATGTAATTTCACCTCCCAAAACCTGAACAACTTTTAGGCGACATAGGTCTTTATCAATAAACTGTAAAGTGTTGAATTTGTTTGTGTATTCCGTCATAAATTGACACGCTGCTGACACTTTCCAATCTTGTTTTTAACGGTGCGCGTTTGATCTATGAACGTGTGATAATCGCGCAAGATTATAAGATGTCAGGCTGATTGATGACTACTCATGTACAGTTAACATAAACTGTGTTCATCATATGGTCCATTCCATACTCTGATATATTGTACATTTGTATTTGCAATAATACAGTATAAACTATAAAGGCATATGTACTTAATAACGGTTATATGCAGTTTTGAAAACACGTCAATAAAAAACCTCTGAAAACCGGAAACCAGACTTTTTATCCAGTCCCTAAGATGTTCGGTTTAGAGAGGTTCCACTGTACACTCTAATCTACGCCAACGAGAGTGATTAATATAGGTTGATAAAGCTTGTGTCGAAATTGTCGTAAATTAAATAAAGTTATGCTTCACCCGTAACTGTTTATTATTAATCCAGGAATCGCAGGTTCGATCCCCCGTCTGACCGTAATAAAATTAACAGTCTTTCAGATGGGACGTTAAACCGAGGTCTTGTGTCGGTGCTGTACACCGTGCACGTAAAAGAACCAGAGTAGACTCTGGAATGGGTCTCCATCTGTATCATTGCACTATCCTCCAAAAATCTAAAATGACTAATATATTCAAGAGGCGTCGCTCATATGGGTGTATGGCACCGACACGAGACCTCGGTTTAACGTCCCATCTGAAAGACTGTTTATTTTATTAATGTCAGATGGGGGTATCGAACCTGCGATCCCTGGATTACCAGTCCAGCGTGTTACCGATTAGCGCAGTGGTTAGCGCGCTCGCTTCTCACCAATGCAACCCTGGTTCAATCCTCGGACAGGGAAGTATGTGAGATGGTACGGTGGTCGCCAGATAGGACAGGTGGGATTTCTCCAGGTACTCCGGTTTCCTCCCACACAAAATAACCGCATATACGCTTTCATCTGCGCCAACGAGAGTGATTAATATAAGTTGTTAGAACTTGCTTCGCAATCGTTTTTAGCGGGTCGTACGGTAAATAGGATGCAAACACACATTTTTTATTATGGCCAAAGATGATTTTTGCAAACTAATTTTCAGAGCCAAAATGGCCTGCAGTCATGAAAACCTGATTTACTCATGTAGTTAAATAAGTCGTGGAAGTCGTGATAGCGCAGTGGATGTGCGTTCGCTTCAGGTGCGAAAGATACGCTGGAGCCGTTACGATTGTGCCCTTAGAAATTCCACGTTGCCTCTTCTCTCTCCCTCGTGGCGATGGATTCCATCAGGAATGAGGTCTCGAGAGTGATTAATATAAGTTGAAAGAATTTGTTTCGCAATCGAGCTAAAATAAATTTGTATAAACTAAATAAAGCATGTGGTGCAATGGATACGATCCCCACCTCGTAATCTACGAGTGTGAGTTCGAACACTGCAAGAACCACTTGAAAATTAAAATTATTTTTAAAAGAAAAAACAAACACACTTTTATTTATACAAATTTATTTTAGCTCAATTGCGAAACAAGTTATTTCAACTTATATAAATCACTCTCGAGACCTCATTCCTGATGGAATCCATCGCCACGAGGGAGAGAGAAGAGGCAATGTGGAATTTAAATGCCTTGCCTAAGGGCACAATTGTAACGGCTCCAGTGGGCCTCGAACTCCGGACCTTTCGCACCTGAAGCCAACGCGCATCCACTGTGCTATCACGACTTCCTTAAATCACACTTAACTCGACCTTGCCTCTTCTCTCACTCATGCCGCAGATTCCATCATTCTCTCTCATGCCGCAGATTCCATCAGGAATTAGATCTCCAGAGCGATTATTCTAAACTTGTAAGAACTTGTCTCGCAATCAAGCTAAAATAAATGTATATAAGAAACATATTTACCTCCTTGGGGCAGACTTCCCACTCTCCCGAAGTTATTGTCGTTACTGTAGAACATTGACACCTCAACACATCTGTAACCATGGAGACATCACAACATAATGTATAGGTATGAAATACGCAATTCAAAATATTCATACACCAAAATCGCGGCAATAAATAATTATTATATTTCGGGTTTTACGCCTGCATCAGCACCATTTTGGGCTATATCGCCAGCGTGGCAGTTTACCTAACAACACCTTTTCAGGGCAGGCTCCAGCGTTTAACCAGTACTTGGGTGCATCAACCTCCGTAAGAAACTGCCAACTTTTTCATATAAATGAGACACGGGGCAATAAATAATATTTCCATGGCTGTTGCATTTCCTTCGATGAACGTATATACTTTTGATTGTATAATAACGCCACTTTCATTTTGTAGTGCTCAAATCGTTTCTATGGGTCACTATCACTAATGTTGTCAGAATGTGTCGGCAAACCCATTTGCTAATTATTTATCGGTTATACGATTGTTATTGTTATATACACGTATATAGAGCAAATCAACATATATGTCCTCATTGTTTATTGATTGATTGATTGATTGATTGATTGATTGATTGATTGATTGATTGATTGATTGATTGATTGATTGATTGATTGATTGATTGATTGATTGATTGATTGAAAAGGGTCATGGAGAGTCTGATAAAATATTTGTATGGTACAAAATGTAAAATTTGATTAAAATTTGATTAAATTTTACACCATTTCAATATACAGATTTACACATGTTAAAATATATTTATTATAATTTGTTAAAAATATTTATTTCCTTTATAAAGGATAAAATCAACTTTGGTTCTACATTATTAAACATATTTTTCATAGAATTTTCTATATAGTAGCGAGATCTAATCTCATTCACATCGATACATTCAGTCAATATATGTTTGATTGTAAAATTGTCTTGGCAAGGGATACATTCTGGTGGATCCTCGCAGTTCAGAATAAAGGAATGAGTAAGATAAGAGTGTCCAATACGACATCGGGTCAAAACAACTTATTCTTTTCTATTTGGAGGATACCAATAATTTTTGGAAAAAGAAGGTTTAATTTGGTATAATTTGTTTTGTTTTTTATACTTTATTTATTTTACAACGATTGCGAAGCAAGTTTTCACAACTTATATTAATCACTCTCGTTGGCTTGGATGAAAGCGTATATGTGGTCATTCATGTGGGAGGAAACCGGAGTACCCGGAGAAAACCCACCTGTCCGATCTGGCGACCACCGTACCATCTCACATACTTCCCTGTCCGAGGATCAAACCCGGGTCGCATTGGTGAGAAGTGAGTGCGCTAACCACTGCACTAATCGGACAGCCGATATATAATTTATTGTTTGGGTTATTGTTCCATCATGTATTGACATATTTGCGAATTTGAGATTTGTAGTCTGTATATAGAATTTTAAGTCCTCATTGTAATTATTTCCGCAGTACTGATATACAGCTGTCGTGTGCAAACGATGCTACGGGAATTGCAGTCGCCGTGTAGGGCAGCGTTTCTTTGAATAATTAATGTAAATATAAATAACGAATCGCGGGTTAATACTTGGAACCGGGGTGTTTGAACTACATTGTGGCATGTCAAGTGTCAAGTGTGTGTTGGCATTCACGCCTTTGCCTTCCACACACTTTAAGCCAGCCCATTGTGGAAGTCGTGGTAGCGCGTTCGCTTCAGGTGTGAAAGGCTCGGAGTTCGCGCCCCGCTGGAGCAGTTATGATTGTGCCCTTACGCAAGGCATTTAAATTCCACATGCCTCTTCTCTCGTGGCAATGGATTACAACAGTAATGAGGTCTCGAGAGTGATTAACATAAGTTGTAAGAACTTTGTATAAACTAAGCTGTGGTAATCGACTAGACACTAACCCTGCTTCTGAACTAGTTGCTAGTAACATCACAGAACTGTACACACAGGGTTCCCGCTTTTGGTCGCAAATGGCGCCAAATGTGACCAAAACAAATATTCGCCATGAATTTTGTGACTTTGGCAAACATAATTTGGCGGAAATTTTATTAAACAAATTTTTTTTGGCACTACATGTTTTGTCAAAATACATGACTTCAAATATTTATCTGTGAACTATCTGGCTCTTAGTTTTTCAAATTGGTGACAGAAATGTGGCGCAGACAAAGGGCACACTGGGTGAACACACGTATCACACAATCAACTCCACAAACCTACCATCGTGTAACTCTGATTGTCCAAGAACCTGCTCGGTCGCTAATTTTGATGATACTTTGTACAAATGTCGAAATCCCGACTTCTCCGACATCCATAAAAAATCAAACACATTCGGCGTCTCGTTTGGCAAGAAATGTAATATATCGTGAGCCTGGAATAAGAACATACTACAGTATTATAAATTTTGTTTTAGCTCATGCAGCAATTGTTTTGTATTTATTATAGGGATGGCAACGAATGTTCGAATATTCGTTCGAACGTCCGAATATTCGAATATTAAAACCATATTAACTGTAGTGGAAATCGAAAGTTGGAGGAATATTCGAATATTCGTTCGGAAGATCATCCGAATATTCGAATATCACAATCACCATTCGTTGCCATCCCTAATTTATTATTATATTTCGGGTTTTACGCCTGCATCAGCACCATTTTTGGGCTATATCGCCGGCAGGCAGTTTACCTAACAACACCTTTCCTGGGCAGGCTCCAGCGGTTAACCAGTACTTTGGTGCACCAACCTCCGTAAGAAACTGCCAACTTTTTCATATAAATGAGACCCGGCCTGAGCGGGGCTCGAACCCGTGACCATCAGTGATGATAGGTTACAGCAATTGTTTTGTAGGAAGCGCAGTTGTTTCAGGTGCGAAAGGTCCTGAGTTCCAGCCCCGCTGGAGCCATTATGATTCTGCCCGCAGGCAAGGCATTTAAGTTCCACATTGCCTCTTCTCTCTCCCTCGTGGCGATGAATTCCATAAGGAATAAGGTCTCGAGAATGATTAATATAAGTTGTAAGAACTTGTTTCGCAATCGAGCTAAAAATAAATTTGTATAAACTAATTGTTTTGTTGTTTTTTCAATCACATTTACATTCATAGTTATCATTACAACATATGTTGTTGAAAACTGCTTAACACTTTGTACATATGGATATAAAACTGCTTAACACTTTGTACATATGGATATAAAACTGCTTAACACATTGTACATATGGATATAAAACTGCTTAACACTTTGTACATATGGATATAAAACTGCTTAACACTTTGTACATATGGATATAAAAGAAAAATAATCGAAGCCATCGAGCGTCATCAAAAAAAAAATTTAAAAATTGGTTTTTAGAATTACCGTAAATACTCGACAATAAGTCGCCTTTATTTGTTTCTTAAAAAAGTGCTCTATGGTCATCATCTTATAAAGTAAAGTAATGTAAAATACAAGCCATTACTGACTTATGAGACACCTCTTTTATGGACATCCGTACTTCTAACAATTTGTGTATATGACGGTGCTTTATTTGTTTTCCTTTTTTCTGTTTCTGTGCAAAATATTTGAATATTTTTAAACACACTCATCGGAATGATATCCTTTAAACCTTTCACTCAGAGATATATATGAGCACACACAAGCTAACATGTGAACAACACTACATCCTTCCCCGTACATGAGCACACACAAGCTAACATGTAAACAACACTACATCCTGCCCCATACACGAGCACACACAAGCTAACATGTGAACAACACTACAGCCTTCCCCGTACACGAGCACACACAAGCTAACATATGAACAACACTACATCCTGCCCCGTACACAAGCACACACAAGCTACCATGTGAACAACACTACATCCGTCCACGTACATGAGCACACACAAGCTAGCATATGAACAACACTACATCCTTCCCAGTACACGAGCACATACAAGCTAGCATATGAACAACACTACATCCTTCCCCGTACATTAACCCATACCTCTACATCCCTCCCTGTACACAAACACAAACAACACTTACATTAACCCATATCTCTACATCCTTCCCTGTACACAAACAACACTTACATTAACCCATACCTCTACATCCTTCCCTGTACACAAACAACACTTACATTAACCCATATCTCTACATCCCTCCCTGTACACAAACAACACTTACATTAACCCATACCTCTACATCCTTCCCTGTACACAAACAACACTTACATTAACCCATACCTCTACATCCTTCCCTGTACACAAACAACACTTACATTAACCCATATCTCTACATCCTTCCCTGTACACAAACAACACTTACATTAACCCATATCTCTACATCCTTCCCTGTACACAAACAACACTTACATTAACCCATATCTCTACATCCTTCCCTGTACACAAACAACACTTACATTAACCCATATCTCTACATCCTTCCTGTACACAAACAACACTACATTACCCTATCTCTACATCCTTCCCTGTACCAAACACACTTACATTAACCCATATCTCTACATCCTTCCCTGTACACAAACAACACATACTACATACCCATATCCCTACATCCTTCCCTGTACACAAACACAAACAACACTTACATTAACCCATATCTCTACATCCTTCCCTGTACACAAACACACTTACATTAACCCATATCTCTACATCCTTCCCTGTACACAAACAACACTAACATTAACCCATATCTCTACATCCTTCCTGTACACAAACAACACTACATTAACCCATACCTCTACATCCTTCCCTGTACACAAACAACACTTACATTAACCCATACCTCTACATCCTTCTCTGTACACAAACAACACTTACATTAACCCATATCTCTACATCCTTTCCCTGTACACAAACACAAACAACACTTACATTAACCCATACCTCTACATCCCTCCCTGTACACAAACACAAACAACACTTACATTAACCCATATCTCTACATCCTTTCCCTGTACACAAACAACACTTACATTAACCCATACCCCTACATCCTTTCCCTGTACACAAACACAAACAACACTTACATTAACCCATATCTCTACATCCTCCCTGTACACAAACAACACTTACATTAACCCATACCTCTACATCCCTCCCTGTACACAAACAACACTTACATTAACCCATACCTCTACATCCTTCCCGTACACAAACAACACTTACATTACCCATATCTCTACATCCTTCCCTGTACACAAACACACTTACATTAACCCATACCTCTACATCCTTCCCTGTACACAAACAACACTTATTTAACCCATATCTCTACATCCTTCCCTGTACACAAACAACACTTACATTAACCCATATCTCTACATCCTTCCCTGTACACAAACAACACTTACATTAACCCATACCTCTACATCCTTCCCTGTACACAAACAACACTTACATTAACCCATATCTCTACATCCTTCCCTGTACACAAACAACACTTACATTAACCCATACCTCTACATCCTTCCCTGTACACAAACAACACTTACATTAACCCATATCTCTACATCCTTCCCTGTACACAAACAACACTTACATTAACCCATACCTCTACATCCTTCCCTGTACACAAACAACACTTACATTAACCCATACCTCTACATCCTTCCCTGTACACAAACAACACTTACATTAACCCATATCTCTACATCCTTCCCTGTACACAAACAACACTTACATTAACCCATACCTCTACATCCTTCCCTGTACACAAACAACACTTACATTAACCCATATCTCTACATCCTTCCCTGTACACAAACAACACTTACATTAACCCATACCTCTACATCCTTCCCTGTACACAAACAACACTTACATTAACCCATACCTCTACATCCTTCCCTGTACACAAACAACACTTACATTAACCCATATCTCTACATCCTTCCCTGTACACAAACAACACTTAAATTAACCCATACCCCTACATCCTTTCCCTGTACACAAACACAAACAACACTTACATTAACCTATATCTCTACATCCTTTCCCTGTACACAAACACAAACAACACTTACATTAACCCATACCTCTACATCCCTCCCTGTAGTACACAAACACAAACAACACTTACATTAACCCATATCTCCGAAGAATCTTCGTGTATCACATGTATATTTGGCAACTTCCTTGGACAATTCATTTCCATATCAACATCGTCTGTTGCCTTGGAGATGATAAAACATTCTGTGGGAATCAGTACCAGACTGAGATGGGTCTGTTTTCTGTTCAGCAGCTCACAATACACACTGAAAATATGAGGAAGTTACAAAGTTCCACCATTTATTTAGTTTATACAAATTTATTTTAGCTCGATTGCGAAACAAGTTCTTACAACTTATATTAATCACTCTCGAGACCTCATTCACGTGCAAACGCATTGAGAAATAAACGTACAATTTCAACATGCATCAGCCAGGTACCAGACGTGCAAACGCAATGAGAAATAAACTAACGTTTTCGACCAGTGGAATAACACATTTTATTTCATTGATAAATTTCTATATTTCATTTAGAAGCATAAAATAATAGTCAATATTTAGGCGAACACTACTTTGCATTGAGACTGGGCCTCATTATTTAGTGTGAGACTGGATCCCTCTAATTAGACTGGTACACATATTTACAAATGGAACGTGGAGACTAGGACAATTTATTTTCAAGAAGACTGACTGGTACTCAATATGTATAAAGGTGACTGGTACTCAATATGTATAAAGGTGACTGGTACTAATTAATTATCAATGAGACTGGTACTCAATATTTATGAATTAATAAAATAGACTGGTACTCCTTATTTAGCATGTAGACTGGTACTCCTTATTTAGCATGTAGACTGGTACTCCTTATTTAGCATGTAGACTGGTACTCCTTATTTAGCATGGAGACTGGTACTCCTTATTTAGCATGTAGACTGGTACTCCTTATTTAGCATGTAGACTGGTACTCCTTATTTAGCATGTAGACTGGTACTCCTTATTTAGCATGTAGACTGGTACTCCTTATTTAGCATGTAGACTGGTACTCCTTATTTAGCATGTAGACTGGTACTCCTTATTTAGCATGTAGACTGGTACTCCTTATTTAGCATGTAGACTGGTACTCCTTATTTAGCATGTAGACTGGTACTCCTTATTTAGCATGGAGACTGGTACTCCTTATTTAGCATGTAGACTGGTACTCCTTATTTAGCATGGAGACTGGTACTCCTTATTTAGCATGTAGACTGGTACTCCTTATTTAGCATGGAGACTGGTACTCCTTATTTAGCATGTAGACTGGTACTCCTTATTTAGCACAGAGACTGGTACTCCTTATTTAGCACAGAGACTGGTACTCCTTATTTAGCATGGAGATTGGTACTCCTTATTCAGCACTTAGACTGGTATTCTATATGTAGCAACGAGACTAATACTACACATAACTATTGATCAATCTGACTGGTACTCACTATTTAGCTGTTGGGGTCCAGCCCGCTCTCATTAGGTATTCCATGGACGGAAATAAAGAAGAAATCGGCTCGTATAGACTCTTGCATACCACCGATTCCAATATCTGATTAAGAAATATAAACAAAACGACTAAAACATGTCCAGATATAGAGGATCTTACATGAGTGGCTTTCCATATTGAATTTATTAACCCATTCAACACCAAGTAACTGACGATGGACTGGTGCATGATATTTTCAGACCAATAAATGAATAAGAAAATTACATTTGGACCAGTTCATTTATCAAAAGTGGTAATTTTTGTTTAAAAATAGTAATATTACTTGCAAAAAGTGCAGATCCTGATGAGACGGCTCGTAAATATTTAATAAATTCAATATGGAAAGACACGAATGTAAGATTCTTTTTATCACATAAACCAAATACGCAGTAAAAGTGTGTCACGATTGAACACACTTCCCCTTTAGCAAATTAAAGCCAGAGTAGTACTGCGGTTTCTACTTAATGGGCCAAGAAAATAGTGCGACACTAAATACTCCAATTGTTTTATTTTCTTCCTTTGTAAACAGTTTTTAAACTATCACAACATATCATGCGCAACAATTCAATATTAAACACTTAAATTATTTTCAAACAGTCTTTTTTAACAAATACAAAATGTACACGATATTTTGGCAAATGACGTCACAATCAAAGTTACACAGTGCGTGCTAGTTGATGTAAAAATGTATGTCACTGCGAATCCGCTGAATCGCTATTGTGATTCGCCCACGCATTTGCCTCATTTGCATATTTAATACACTAGTGTATTACCGAATTTATGACATGGCTTTATTAAACTCCCGCGCCGTAGTTTATGTGATAAAAATGCATACACACACAATGTAGCCAGATAATATTTGCTTCTTTGTTTTGGGAGAATAAAGTCTCACCAACACCTTAGGTCATACGGCGACTCTCCAGCTATTATTGGTGGAGGAAGATCCCGGGTGCCCGCAGTATTTTAGGCACGGGCGAGCACTCGGGTAGGACCAGCAATCCAGCGGGATTCGAACCTACAGTGGTGAGGGGTATGTGATTTGAAACAAACGACTGTAACCACTCGGTCACGGAGAGCTCTGCTGGAAACAACAAATCATCTTAGCTTAGTCGATACAAATTTATTTTAACTTGATTGTGAAACAAGATCTTACAACTTATATTAATTGCTCTCGAGACCTCATTTCCTGATGGAATCCATCGTCACGAGGGAGTGAGAAGAGGCTAGGTGAATTTAAATGCCTTGCCTATGGGCACAATCGTAACGGCTCCAGTGGGGCTCAAACTCCGGGCTTTTCGCACCTGAAGCGAACGCGCTACTACTGCGCTATCACGACTTCCACTTGATCGTTAATAGTTGATACAAGGTATTTACTAGTTTCCAAATGTATGTCACTAGCCAATCAGATTGCAGGAAATGTCAGTTAGAATACATGGTACAGAATGATGGTCAATAAGACATAATATCGGGAAGAAATGACAGAAATGTATTTAACTTTGCCCGATGAATAAATCACCGATAAAATCACATTTGCAAACATAGATCCAGTTCAGCCGCAGCATAACGCCACGTATGACCAGGATCTATGTTGTTTGCTATTCAGCCAAGTGCTTAAGCTCCACAATATGAATAGCAAACAGCATAGAGCCTGATCAGACGGAACGTTCTGTGCCGTTTGATCTGACACTATGCTGTTTGCAAAAGTTTATCTGCCGCTAGCATGCAGAGTTAAAAAAGTGAGTTTTAATTACCTGATCATTGGCATTGATTGAGAATTCTACAATCTTGAGGCAGCTTCTGGCGTTGTTTCTTCCTGGTCGTGGGTATCTGTATTCATCTACACCTTTATCTTCTAACGGTGAATAAAGCTGCAAGCAGAACATCCCAAATAAAGTACCGTATTCATCCCAAATATAGTACCGTATTCATCCCAAATAAAGTACCGTATTCATCCCAAATAAAGTACCGTATTCATCCCAAATAAAGTACCGTATTCATCCCAAATAAAGTACCGTATTCATCCCAAATAAAGTACCGTATTCATCCCAAATAAAGTACCGTATTCATCCCAAATAAAGTACCGTATTCATCCCAAATAAAGTACCGTATTCATCCCAAATAAAGTACCGTATTCATCCCAAATAAAGTACCATATTCATCCCAAATAAAGTACCGTATTCACCCCAAATAAAGTACTGTATTAATCCCAAATAAAGTACCGTATTACCGTAATCATCCCAAATAAAGTACCGTAATCATTCCAAATAGATTACCATAAGTAAAATACCATAAATTATGTATTTTCTTTGTATAAAAGTATTCTATGGGATTCATGTCACAGTCATACGTTTTTCATTGTGATGTACACAACATGGAAATAAAAGGGGCTGCCCATTTGTGGGGCCCCAAAATAGATTTAAAAAAGGGTACCTGTAAAATCTCTACATCTGATTCATCCACTTCCTCGTACAATATTCTGTAAGTTCTGTCAACATGTCGGTCAACTTGCTTCGGTTGCCGGCAGTCATCTCGACGATTCGGCTGCCACCAATATCCGGTGTACCGGTCAAATTCTTCTTGCACCACAAACGAGGGTACCCCAGAACTAAACGGCTCATCTTTTAGAGATCCTATACCTGAAATTCACATAAAATGAATTTGCTGACTGAATGGATGGATCAGTGCTTTCATTAGGGGCTCGTGGGAGAAGGGAGAAAGCACGTGATTGCATCCTTAAATGGTTTTATTTAATCATCCCCAACAAAACTGGGTTAATCAGTGCTTTCATTAGAGGCTCGTGGTAGAAGGGAGAAAGCACACGATTGCTTCCTTAAATGGTGTTATTTAATCATCCCCAACAAAACTGGGTTAATCAGTGCTTTCATTAGGGCTCGTGGGAGGAGAGAGAAATCACACTATTGCATCCTTAAATGGTGTTATTTAATCATCCCCAACAAAACCGGGTTAATCAGCACTTTCATTAGGGGCCCGTGGGAGAAGTGAGAAAGAACACCTTTCCTTAAATGGTGTTATTTAATCAGTTTCAACAAAATAAGGTTGAAATACAATAATGTCCATTTATTGAATGAGAGACATTGGTCAGTTACTTCCCCTGAATAATCCCTTAAAGTAGATAGGTAATCAATTTCCTAAAGTATGTTAAACCCCTACGAGCTTAAGCCAAGGCTAGGTGAACACTTTTTGGGAGAAGTTAGAAAGCACGCAATTGCGTCCTTAACCCTTTCCCTCATAGAAGCACCTCTTGATGCCATTACCAATACGACATACATTGACAATGTAGTAGCCAAACCAATGTTCATAAACCCTTTCCCTCATAGAAGCACCTCTTGACACCAATACGACCTACATCGACAATGTAGTAGCCAAACCAATGTTCATAAACCCTTTCCCTCATAGAAGCACCTCTTGATGCCATTACCAATACAACATACATTGACAATGTAGTAGCTAAACCAATATTCATAAACCCTTTCCCTCATAGAAGCACCTCTTGATGCCATTACCAATACGACATACATTGACAATGTAGTAGCCAAACCAATATTCATAAACCCTTTCCCTCATAGAAGCACCTCTTGATGCCATTACCAATACGACATACATTGACAATGTAGTAGCCAAACCAATGTTCATAAACCCTTTCCCTCATAGAAGCACCTCTTGATGCCATTACCAATACGACATACATTGACAATGTAGTAGCCAAACCAATGTTCATAAACCCTTTCCCTCATAGAAGCACCTCTTGATGCCATTAACAATACAACATACATTGACAATGTAGTAGTAGCCAAACCAATGTTCATAAACCCTTTCCCACATAGAAGCACCTCTTGATGCCATTACCAATACAACATACATTGACAATGTAGTAGCCAAACCAATGTTCATAATGAACTCTTTCCCTCATAGAAGCACCTCTTGATGCCATTACCAATACGACATACATTGACAATGTAGTAGCCAAACCAATGTTCATAATAAAGGCCAGAATCTCATGTAATCCCAGTAATATCTATGGTGGTGGGATAGATATGAAGAAGAAGAAGAAGAATGCTTTATTAAGACTTAAACTTTACAGTTACAGATATGACGACTACTTATCCACTGGATGTTAGCTAAATGGCTGTCGTTTGTATGGAGATATAATAGTATATTAACCTAAATCTCATGTAGTTCCAGTAATATCTATGGAGGTGTGATAGATATGGCGACTACTTATCCACTGCATGATAGGTAAATGGCTATCGTTTGTATGGAGATATAATAGTATATTAACCTAAATCTCTATGAAGGAAAGGGTTAAATGACTGTCGTTTGTATGGAGATATAATAGTATATTAACCTAAATCTCTAAGAAGTCCCAGTAATATCTATGGAGGTGGGATAGATATGGTGACTACGTATCCACTGCATGATAGCTAAATGGCTGTCGTTTGTATGGAAATATAATAGTATATTAACCTAAATCTCTATGTAGTCCCAGTAATATCTATGGATGTGGGATATATATGGTGACTACTTATCCACTGCATGATAGTTAAATGGCTGTCGTTTGTATGGAGATATAATAGTATATTAACCTAAATCTCATGTAGTCCCAGTAATATCTATGGAGGTGGGATAGATATGACGACTACTTATCCACTGCATGATAGCTAAATGGCTGTCGTTTGTATGGAGATATAATAGTATATTAACCTAAATCTCTATGTAGTCCCAGTAATATCTATGGAGGTGGGATAGATATGGCGACTACTTATCCACTGCATGATAGCTAAATGGCTGCCGTTTGTATGGAGATATAATAGTATATTAACCTAAATCTCTATGTAGTCCCAGTAATATCTATGGATGTGGGATAGATATGGCGACTACTTATCCACTGCATGATAGCTAAATGGCTGTCGTTTGTATGGAGATATAATAGTATATTAACCTAAATCTCTATGTAGTCCCAGTAATATCTATGGAGGTGGGATAGATATGGTGACTACTTATCCACTGCATGATAGCTAAATGGCTGTCGTTTGTATGGAGATATAATAGTATATTAACCTAAATCTCATGTAGTCCCAGTAATATCTATGGAGGTGGGATAGATATGACGACTACTTATCCACTGCATGATAGTTAAATGGCTATCGTTTGTATGGAGATATAATAGTATATTAACCTAAATCTCATGTAGTCCCAGTAATATCTATGGAGGTGGGATAGATATGGAGACTACTTATCCACTGGATGATAGCTAAATGGCTGTCGTTTGTATGGAAATATAATAGTATATTAACCTAAATCTCTATGTAGTCCCAGTAATATCTATGGATGTGGGATAGATATGGCGACTACTTATCCACTGCATGATAGTTAAATGGCTGTCGTTTGTATGGAGATATAATAGTATATTAACCTAAATCTCTATGAAGGAAAGGGTTAAATGGCTGTCGTTTGTATGGAGATATAATAGTATATTAACCTAAATCTCTATGAAGGAAAGGGTTAAATGGCTGTCGTTTGTATGGAGATATAATAGTATATTAACCTAAATCTCTATGAAGGAAAGGGTTAAATGGCTGTCGTTTGTATGGAGATATAATAGTATATTAACCTAAATCTCTATGAAGGAAAGGGTTAAATGGCTGTCGTTTGTATGGAGATATAATAGTATATTAACCTAAATCTCTGTGAAGGAAAGGGTTAAATGGCTGTCGTTTGTATGGAGATATAATAGTATATTAACCTAAATCTCTATGAAGGAAAGGGTTAAATGGCTGTCGTTTGTATGGAGATATAACAGTATATTAAGTTATTAACCTAAATCTCTATGAAGGAAAGGGTTAAATAGTTCATGGGTTACGCCTAAGTGGTTGATTCCTACACATCAGAACTCCAAATCATGTTTTGTTATCAGCCAATAAATAACTAAAACACAAATTTTATTTCTTTAAAAAAACATGTCGTGAAAATGTTTAACAGCAGCTATCCTTACCTTTGTTAGAGTGTGTAAGTCGTATTTCCTGCCTCGTCTTCGTATGAACTACCCACAAGTCATTGCAGTTGATGAAAGCAACAAGGTCGCAGTTGCTGGGACAGATCTGCGGGTCCATCCTAGCTCCCGTAACGTTCGTCTCTATGCTCTTAGGGAATGTGGGCTCCACAGACTGAAAAAGATAAAGTGATAGATCAGTGGTACAGTGGTCACCCATCACTACTCGTAATTCAATTTTGTGTTTAATTTTACTATGTTATTGGCTAAAAGGGCAGGGCGGAGCACACACCCTTCTCTTTTTAGCCCCTTCCATTTTGTCTTTTTAATTTTTTTTTTTACCTTTTTTGTATATACTTCAGCAGGTGAGTGCCTTCGGGCGGACATACCCATAAAACATATAACTCATTATCTATTTCACAATGCCTTACTGCTTCTTTGATCAATCACTGTAAGGTAGCTAAGGTAGGGACTAACACCAAAATACCCTGTCGCGCACCTCATCACTCCTCAAATTGCATCCTGCCCCTCTTCTGACCCACCCTGCCCTTTTTCCACTCCAGAATAAACCCTAATGACTATGTTTTTAATTCCTTTATCCCTTTAACAACGACAACTCCAATTGCCCCTCGCAGCTGTTGGTTGGTTGATACACCTTGTAGGTGAATCTGACTGAGGGTGTCAAATTCTTCCATGAGTCATGTTATTATATGTTATATTTCGGGTTTTACGCCTGCATCAGCACCATTTTTGGGCTATATAGCCGGCGGGCAGTTTACCTAACAACACCTTTCCTGGGCAGGTTCCAGCGGTTAACCAGTAATTGGGTGCACCAACCTCCGTAAGAAACTGCCAACTTTTTCATATAAATGAAACACGGTCTGAGCGGGGCTCGAACCCGTGACCATCAGTGATGATAGGTTACAGTGGTATACAAGTCAGCGACCTTAACCACTCGACCACAGAGGCGGACACTCTTCCATGAGAGAAAGCTATCCAGTTGACTTTTGGAAGGTCAGTGGTTCGACCTGGGTGCCCGTAAGTGCCTGATATAGTGCTCAGTTCATCCACCACCAATAAAAGATGTAAGTATTTATTGCACATGGTGTCTTTGGTCCTACTTCAGATATACATGAACTTCGGGCCTTTCCGTGTATCTAATATAGGATCTAACGCTACTTTGAATTATTGAAATATTACATTGGTAGTGGGTGGGGTAACTTTACCCCTGAAAAAGTCTTATTTTGTCAACCATTTTAGTTTTATTTAAGCAATTTGCATCAAATATTGCTGTTACCGTATACATGTATGTGTATGTAAAGAAAATCTAACAAATTGAAATAGCAATGCTACAACATGCTTTTATTGTACACCAAATGCACAGAATAAATTACACAATATTTCGTCAGTTGTCTCTTTCTTGGACATTTTTTACCAATTTTGGCCAATAGTACAGAGTGCAACTTTTAGTATCCAGAGCTTCACATATTATCATAGTCTGAACTGCTCAAATAAATTCTTTTGCAATTAGTTTGCACCCAGATGCCAATTCCAGCTACATTGAGTTTTGCTATTTTGATATAAAAGTTACATTTATAAGCATTAGTTGTAAGGAATACAATCTATTTCCTTTATCTCAAAGTCGGTTATCTCACAGTCGGTTATCTCACAGTCGTTTATCTCAAAGTCGGTTATCTCACAGTCGGTTATCTCAAAGTTGGTTATCTCACAGTCGGTTATCTCAAAGTTGGTTATCTCACAGTCGGTTATCTGTCGGTTATCTCAAAGTCGGTTATCTCACAGTCCGTTATCTCACAGTCGGTTATCTCACAGTCGGTTATCTCAAAGTTATGTCAAATTCACTGGTTGTGTCAAATTCACTTGTCATGTCAGTTGGGTCAAAATTTACATATAACTGGCTAAGGCTAAGTCCAATTTTCGGTTAAATTGAATTCCTTTTCTGGTCCCTTCAGTGTAAATGTGCAGTATTTCAGTGTAAATGTGCAGTATTTCAGTGTAAATTTTACACTGAAATACTGCACATTTAAAATACGTATTTCACACTCGCTATGCCAAAGTGCCAGTCTGTAGCCGAAAGTGTGACTTTCATTGGCTGAATTAATTCAGCAAAATTCTCTGCTGGGTACCACTGCCATTCTCTATAAGGTACGAGTACCATTTTCAAATTGATATTAGTTTATACATATTTATTTTAGCTCGATTGCGAAACAAGTTCTTACAACTTATATTAATTACTCTCGAGACCTCATTCCTGATGGAATCCATCGCCACGAGGGAGAGAGACGAGGCAACGTGAATTTAAATGCATTGCCTAAAGGCACAATCGTAACGGCTACAGCGGGGCGCGAACTCCGGGCCTTTCACACCTGAAGCAAACGCTCATCCACTGAGCTATCAAATTGAAATTAATGGTACTGTGCATTACATAGAACCAGCCTTACACTTACCGCCAGGTTTTCATCGGAACATGTGAATAGACTGTTGCATGCTGGGAACACCAACTTTCCTTCGTTGGTCATTTCATAAGATGTTATTCCAAACACTCCTAACCTGAAACAATAGAGAGAAAGTGTTGTATAGCTTTACAGGGGTTCCCCGTTGTCTCAATGTTTGAAACAATAGAGAGAAAGTGTTGCATAGCTTTACAGGGGTTCCCCATTGTCTCAATGTTTGAAACAATAGAGAGAAAGTGTTGCATAGCTTTACAGGGGTTCCCCATTGTCTCAATGTTTGAAACAATAGAGAGAAAGTGTTGCATAGCTTTACAGGGGTTCCCCATTGTCTCAATGTTTGAAACAATAGAGAGAAAGTGTTGCATAGCTTTACAGGGGTTCCCCATTGTCTCAATGTTTGAAACAATAGAGAGAAAGTGTTGCATAGCTTTACAGGGGTTCCCCATTGTCTCAATGTTTGAAACAATAGAGAGAAAGGAGGGTTCATTCTAGGTCAGAATTTTTGGGAGAAGTGAGAAAGCGCGTGATCGCTTCCTTAAATGGTGTTCTTTAATATACTTCTGCAAAATAGGGTTAAAATGCACAGTACAGCCATTAAATACAACATTTGAATAGGAGTGCTTTATAATGGTCCAGTGTATCTTACTAGACAACATTTTGTTTGAAAATCATAAAAACCAAAAAAAAAAATTATTAGGGAGAAGTGGGGCCCCCAGAGGGTGAAGTCAGGGTCCCTAGGGCGACAATTTCGCCCACATCGCCCTCTAGAATGATCCCTGAGAAAGTGTTGCATAGCTTTACAGGGGTTCCCGTTGTCTCAATGTTTGTCTGCACCACTTCTGTTGTAAATTGGAAAAAAAAAGAGTCTTAAGAGCAATATAGCTGACAGATTTGTATTTGACAAAAAAAATTGCCCGAAAAAAAAAAATTGCACCAAATATTTTAGCCAATTCACATAATGTTGCGCAATTGGCGCCAGACAGCGGGAACCCTGGCTTTAAAAAGGCAATAATAACGACAAATAGACCGATCTGTAGTCCAGTGGTAACACGCTGGACTGGTAATCCAGGGATCGCAGGTTCGATCCCCCGTCCATAATAAAATTAACAGTATTTCAGATGGGACGTTAAACCGAGGTCTTGTGTCGGTGCTTTACACCGTGCACGTAAAAGAACCAGGAGACTTTGGAATGGATCTCTGTCTGTATCATTGCACTATCCTCCAAAATTCTAAAATGACTAATCTCTTCAGGAGGCGTCGCTCATATGGGCAACCGGTAGCGACGATAAATAAAAGTAAAACACACACACACTGTCACAACTATTAAAAAGACAAAAAGATGAAGATATATATATCCACCAATAAATAATTAAAAAGACAAATATTATTTCTTAATTGATTATGGCAACCTATGAAACATCAGGGCAATAGAAATTACACCCCCACCCACCCCCGTGATTACGTACCTCTTTCTTTCTCTCAATAGCTGTTCCTCCCGGGACATCTGTCCGCTGTTCGACAGCGTGGATGAGAAGGATTCCAGCAAACTACACCATTGTAACAAAGGTGTGATGCTCATCGGCACCGATGGAACATTCACATACATCAGCGTGGATTCACGGTGTTTGGGCGGGATACCCAGAAAGTACAATCTGAATATCAACAAAAAATTCTGAAATTTCTTCGTCGATACAAAACATGCTGTAGCCATGGTTACAAACTTTGTTATATCAGTTATTCAATCTGTGTTTGGTTAACTCTTTGCATGCTGGGTAAAATAAATGCTATAAATAGTTCAAATACTTTTTACTTTTCTTGGCAGTCTTGACTCGTACTCCCTCTAATATAAAATGTCTTCGTCGATAAAAAACATAGCTACGGTTTCAAAGTTTGTTATGATATCAGTTATTCAATCTTTGTGTTTGGTTAACTCTTGGCATGCTGGGTAAAATAAAGGCTATAAATAGTTCAAATACTACCAAGACTTTTCTTGGCAGTCTGGATCGTACTCCATCTAAACTTTAAGCTCTCTGCATTTAACCATAGCCTTTGTAGATCATTATATCTTTTTAACTTGCACATAACATTATAGATTAACTCAGTGTTCTAGACAGCACTTGCCAATCATAATTGTTTCTATTACCTCCCTTGGCAGATAAAATCTGATTTATTCCAAAATGTGAATAGGTCCTTTTAGTTAGAATACTTTGTTTTTACTGTTGTTCCCTTACCAGATGTTGCGGTATGATAAATGTGATTTTATCAAAATTGTGGTAATTAACTGATAACATTCTTTTACAAATTGCATATACTGTATGAGATCTGTCGAGATGAGTAATTTAATACTCATAAGAATTGATAGTGGAATAAAATTGCTAGCATGTTGTGCAAAGGAAACACCGATAAAAACAGAGGAAAACACTTAATAATCTACTTTTAGAGGGTATTCAGGGGCAGTAACTGACTGATGTCTCTCATTGTAGCAGACGACAATTCATTTATACCTAGTTTAATGTGTTTTTCTCATTTGTCACTGAAAACTCTTGCAAATATGTCATGAAATAATGAAATTCATTTTAGCTCGATTATGAAATAAGTTCTTATATTAATCACTCTCGAGACCTAATTCCTGTTGGAATCCTGTCGATACGACACAAATGAGAGACAATACTGGGTTTTCTATTACCTCCCTTGATGGATAAAGTCAGATTTATCCCTAAAAGTATATTGGTTCTTTTAGTTGGAATCCTTTGTTTTTACTGTTGTCGTTTAAACAGATGTTGCGTTAGGATAAATGTAATTTTATCAAAATCGTGTTTATTAATTGAACCAATTTTTACAGTAAGGTATCCACTGGACATGCTAAAGGATATCTGTAGAGATTTAATAATTTCAGAATTATAAGACGAGAATACGGCGAGAATAGAAATGTGGTGCAAAGGAAACAGCGATAAAAACAGAGGAAATCAATTAAGAGGACCAATATACTATTAGGAGTATTCAGGGGCAGTAACTGACTAATGTTTCTCATTGCATGATGTATTTGACTTATTTTCACTATTAGCATGCACAGAGTTAAAATACACAATATAACTATTATTAATAACAACATTGGACTAGAAGTGCTTCTCAATGCAATGGCCAGTGGACATGTCGTTTACTCGACATGCTATGTTATGTTATATTTCGGGTTTTACGCCTGCATCAGCACCATTTTGGGCTATATCGCCGACGGGCAGTTTACCTAGCAACACCTTTCCTGGGCAGGCTCCAGCGGTTAACCAGTACTTGGGTGCACCAACCTCCGTAAGAAACTACCAACTTTTTCATATAAATGAGACACGGCCTGAGCGGGGCTCGAACCCATGACCATCAGTGATGATAGATTACAGTGGTATACAAGTCAGTGACCGTAACCACTCAACCACGGAGGCGGACTACTGGACATGAAATTGTAAAAATAAAAATGATTTATATTAGGGAGACATGGGGCACAGGGGGGGGGGGGGGGGGGGGGGGCAAAGTCAGTGTCCCTAGAGTGACTATTTCGCACATGTTGCCCCCTACGATGTGCCCAGGCCTCGAGGTTATAAAACTTTTCGTCTATCTCAAACTCAGTCTCGAGCTTCTGATTGGTTCAGCTGGCAGTAAAAACTCGGAATCAACCAATCAAATCATTTAAGCTTCAGTTTGAGATCTGAGAAAAGTGTTATAACCTCGGGCATCGGTCATGTATGGACGGATGATACATCGATATTGTTCCTATAACTGATGCATCTACACGGAGAGTACCCGTAATACATACCTTGTCATTGGTCCATTTGGAGTTTCTTGTGTGCGGAACTGGAAGATTGAAGGAACCCGATTCGCTAGCGAGCTCACCAACTTTCTCGTATCCTTGACTACAGCTTTTAGCTCATCCCACGTTTTAGCTTTACCTCTGTTCTGCGATACAAATACGGGATCTGTGGCTCCAACTGGACAATCCATCAGTTCAGAAGCCATTTTGATTTTTTTGGCCTGTTGTTCAATTTTGGATGTGTACCACTTAGGTCCTATGCATGGTAATTTATGGTCCTCCTTTCGTTCTGTGGAGAGAACAAGGTCATATTTATTCATTTAGGTAACACTAAACCAATTCCTATTATTATAATTCATTCATTTAGGTAACACTAAACCAATTCCTATTATTACAATTCATTTCTTAGGTAACACTAAACCAATTCCTATTATTACAATTCATTTCTTAGGTAACACTAAACCAATTCCTATTATTATAATTCATTTCTTAGGTAACACTAAACCAATTCCTAATATTATCATTCATTCATTAGGTAACACTAAGTCGTGATAGCGCAGTGGATGCGCGTTCGCTTCAGGTGCGAAAGGTCTGGAGTTCGAGCCCCACTGGAGCCGTTATGATTGTGCCCTTAGGCAAGGCATTTAAATTCCACGTTGCCTCTTCTCTCTCCCTCGTGGCGATGGATTCCATCAGGAATGAGGTCTCGAGAGTGATTAAATATAAGTTGAAAGAACTTGTTTCGCAATCGAGCTAAAATAAATTTGTATAAACTAACACTAAACCAATTCCTATTATTATAATTCATTTATTAGGTAACACTAAACCAATTCCTATTTATTATAATTCATTTATTAGGTAACACTAAACCAATTCCTATCATTACAATTCATTTATTAGGTAACACTAAACCAATTCCTATCATTACAATTCATTTATTAGGTAACACTAAACCAATTCCTATCATTACAATTCATTTATTAGGTAACACTAAACCAATTCCTATCATTATAATTCATTTATTAGGTAACACTAAACCAATTCCTATTATTACAATTCATTCATTAGGTAACACTAAACCAATTCCTAATATTATAATTCATTTATTAGGTAACACTAAACCAATTCCTATTATTATCATTCATTCATTAGGTAACACTAAACCAATTCCTAATATTATAATTCATTTATTAGGTAACACTAAACCAATTCCTATTATTATCATTCATTCATTAGGTAACACTAAACCAATTCCTAATATTATAATTCATTTATTAGGTAACACTAAACCAATTCCTATTATTATCATTCATTCATTAGGTAACACTAAACCAATTCCTAATATTATAATTCATTTATTAGGTAACACTAAACCAATTCCTATTATTATCATTCATTCATTAGGTAACACTAAACCAATTCCTAATATTATAATTCATTTATTAGGTAACACTAAACCAATTCCTATTATTATCCTAAATATCACAAAACACTTGACTAAATAGCAACCAACATAGATCCTGATCAGCCACTGGATCTATGTTGTTTGCAATTGTGATTTTATTTACTCAGCAGGCAAAGGGTTAAAGCGACATTACATCTCAAAAAGCAAATAAAATGCATTTTATCACGTATAAATGCATTGCTACTACAAATTCCTCCGAATACATAGGAACACTAACATCGAATCAATAAACAGTGTTTTAGTTCATTAAAAGTATGATTTCATATAACAGTCATCCATGCTCCTAAATTGGTGTTTGTTTGTCATCGGAGTCAATACTAAATGCGAGCTAATGTCGTTTAGAGATAATTTAACTAAGAATAGTCTACAAATAAATAGGCACAACTGTGAGCTATAACGGTAAATCTGTACCATAAATCGTGTTATTCAGGATACACGAGTTGTATTACGCATGGATGTTTACATTATTTTGCTATGTCAACAAACTGTGTATACGACGTTTGCTTATTAGTTGAAACACTCAGTATTTGAGGCAAATATTTGGAAACAATTTATACCATATAATAGGAAAATACATTCTGTAGAAATTTGTATTTTCACTGATGTAGTGTCGCTTTAATGTACATGAAAAACAATTTTATATTGGCATAAATAGTATTTATTTTTCATTCGACCCTCTCTCATTTCTCTCTCTTATAGCCCTGATCCTCAGTAAAATAAATTCACAATCGCCAAAAAAAAAAAAAAAAAAAAAAAAAAAAAAAAAAAAAAAAAAAAAAAAGGGTATGTCGCTTTGATAAAAATAGCTGGTTTGAATCCGCACCAACGAGAGTGATTTAACCCATTCAACACCAAGTAACTCACATGGACTGGTCCATGATATTCTTAGACCAATAAATTTATAACAAAATTACATTTGGATCAGTTCATTTATCAAAATGGGTAATTTTTTTCTAAAAATAGTTATATTACTTGAAAAAAGTGCAGATCCTGGATCTACACTTTTTTGTAAGCCAATTTAGAGGTCTGTGGTGTTGAAAGGGTTAATATAAGTTGTTAAAACTTGCTTCGCAATCGTTGTACAATAAATAAAGATTAAAAAATTGATTGGCACACAACAAGAATTAGGGACTACGGACATAACGGACAACGGACATAACGGACCAGACAGAACGGACCACTTCATGGGACAGAACGGACCATGTGTTTGGACAGAATGGACCATGTGTTTGGACAGAACGGACCATGTGTTTGGACAGAACGGACCATGTGTTTGGACAGAACGGACCATGTCTCAGAGCATTCCTAGTTGTATTATGAACGCCTTACCAATCTATTAATCCAAATTATAATTGCAAGATCTTTGTAGAAAAATAGAGAAAAACGACGCCAACAACCAAAGACTGGACACCTTCTTCGCATACATTCAACATACATGGATGAAAAGTACTGTGTGGCCAATAAACGCTTGGTCGGTCTTTGGTCGTTCCATCAGGACTAACAACGATGTAGAGGGGTGGCACGCCAAACTTAATAGATGTGCCATGAAAGGCGACCTGGTATTTTACCTGCTCCTAGATCTACTATTCCGTGAGGCAAAGGATATCCCTGTCCAATGCAAACTGATTAGAGAGAGAGAGCTACGTCGTCATCAGAAAAAACAAACAAAGCAAATTCAAGGAAAATTAATGACATTATGGGCAGAATACGCGGACAACACAAGAACAACTAGTAGTCTCTTGGACGCATGTGCAGCAATTTATGGACCGACGTAAGTGAAAGAAAGTGTACGGGATAGGATATTACATGTTATATAAGGGTGTATGTGTTGTATTACAAATAGTAAATGTATGGTGGCGGTTGGTTCTTGTTATCTTTGTAAATAATGTCTGATATGTTTTATATATATATATCCAGAGAAGTAGTTGCTAATTATTCACACTCGTTCTGATCGAAATTGATTAACTATTGTCTTAAAGATGCGTATTGAGTTTTCTCACTGAATTAGCAGCTACTCCTCAGTTTAACCTTGTAAATATAATGTCTATATTGTATGGTCATATATAAATCAATGATGCACATTATATCATATTCTTACTCTTGTATTTTCGTTTCGACAAGAGTACGAAATATGGTTATTGTGTTTTCGTCCAGTCAACAGGTTAAATCATTCGACTCGTACTCTTGTATTTTCGTTTCGACAAGAGTACTAACAATGTATGGTGCGTTAATCACGTGTATATGTGGCTTTTGTTTTGATGCGTTAAGAAACATGTGCACCTTATCTTTGTAAAATTAATGTTGATTCACTGATTGACAATTCTATTTCTATGCCATAATTAGTGTTTTACCTGTTGTGTCTTGTGTTTCTCTTCTCAACCAGGTGACAATTCGACACGTCTGAGCACCAGATACAATTATGTTGTATGTCACCGATATATATGTATATAATTAGATACTATACATATATGTATGTATGTATATGACTGTGTGTATGCAAGTAAATTTAAATAATAAATATGGTGAGATATATGTAAGTGTGTAGCATTGTACATTTTCATGTAAGTATTATTTGCATTATTCCGTAACATTTCATTGACGAATTTCACTAGCTCCTTAAAATCTTACAATATATTTGTAAAATGAACGTGGTACGTAATGGCTTGTTTTATTTCTAGTTACAAGAGGGAAAGAACGGACCATGTATTAAATTTCAAATGACATAAGAAATGATGCCGTTTTACATATTTTCGAATATCTTCATTATTAGTTTTGTTAATTATGACATGCATCTATTAATGTAATGTATCGTTAATAAATGAAATCACATGCTATTATTACAAGCATATGACGTAGGTTTTAGCCCTCAAATGATCTTTAAACAGGTTTCAATTATTTACGTTATAATTGCTACATTGTACATAGTTAACAAAAGGGGTGTCGGAGGTTTCGTCAACTAGAGGTTTCGTCAACCCTGGAGGTTTCGTCAACGATGTCATTTGATGTGAAATGTTTGTAAGTTATTAATTGGCAAGGACTTAGTTGTGGACATTAATTGTTAAATGATTTAACTAGATCTATGTGTTATTTTCATTTTTATGTGATTTTTATGTATATTTGTTATAGATGGCTGACAGTCCCAGTGTAGAAATCTTCCGGTAGATCCGCTGATTCCAGTGGAATATATATCTTTACTTGGCTTTGGCATGTGACATGCATCTCGAAAAAAGGGCTTACATTGTACGCTTGCAAGCTTCAATTAGTGTTGCTTAATCGCCTAATTGACGAAACCTCTCACATAATCACATCGTTGACGAAACCTCTTAACAATTTCCCTCTATATTGCCTTGTTGACGAAACATCCAGTTGACGAAACCTCCTGCATTCAACAAAAGTAATGATGATAATATTTTTAAATAATCTGTAAAACAACATGCTTTCTTCGGTAAATAGACATTTAAATACATGGTCCGTTCTGTCCCATGAAATGGTCCGTTCTGTCTGGTCCGTTCTGTCCCATGAAATGGTCCGTTCTGTCTGGTCCGTTATGTCCATGGTCCGTTATGTCCGTACTCCCATAACAATACTCGCGAGCGGGACCTGCCTGCTGCAGCATACATAGATAATTAAAAAATGGGGCACTCAGGGTTCCTGCTGTCGGTCGCCAATGACGCCAAATTACAAATACTGGCACTAAAGTTTGTGAATTAGCTTAAATTATTTTACGCTACTTTAAAAAAAAAATGTTTTACCAAATACATGGTTTCAAATATTTATCTGTGAACTATATGGCTCTTAGTTGGCTCCTGTGGTCCAGTGGTAGAGCGTCGGATTTGGAATCGAACGGTCCCGGGTTCGATACTCAGTCAGGTCACGTATGTAGTGTCATTGAGCAAGGCACCTCACACGCATTGCTTAGTACTGGTTAACCACTTAGGTCGGCTGAGCTTGCCCAGGAAAACATGTCTACGTCCCCGCAAGGGGTTTGACATTAATGGAACATACATACATACATACATACATAAGTCAGTCTTTCAAATTGGCTCCAGTTTGTTTCAAGTGGCGCAAATTGAAACTTCAGACAGAGGGAACCCTGGACACTCACCTAATTGTACAGTGCTATTTTGTTTTCCTGAACACAAGTGACTTAAATAAATATCCGAAACTCTTCAATCATAGAAATGATATCCCATCAACCCAGCTGGCATATCCTATCTACATCTCACTTATTTCCATATATTTAAATATGTTTATCCTCAATTCCATTGAATAGCAAATGATCAATATATTTATATATATATATATACACCGAGGTAAAAAAAACCAATACGAGTCTTTGTTTCTAATCCATTTCAGTCCATTCTTAGAAATTAGGCGGAGCTTAAAAATGACATCTCAAAGTTAACCAATCAGAACAAGGTAGTAAGAAATTATAGATAAACAATACATTTCTCAGAGTGACATGTTTGAATAAGTTTTCAAATTTTATTTAATTGGCAATTTATTCTTGCCTTTGGCTACTTACATGATAGTGTGAACAATGACATTTCAATAAGCACTGTAGATGTTATCCTAACGTGTCTATGCATGTATGACACCATACCAACTTGCATTGTACTATGCAGAGTTCTCAAAATGGACATGAGAATATAATGCAGATTTCATGAAGATTAGCCAGTTTGACTAGATTTTTGTATTCACTAATTTGGCTTTGGTGTAAACATAGTGTGAAAGTTGTAATACAGGCTTACCTTATAATATGTCCTTAGGGTGAATCATTTATAACAAAGTGGTATTTTGATGCCTTATGCCCCATGCTACTTCAAAAGGATTCAAATTTAATACAAATGTATGTACATGTATGTACAGACGGGTCTGTAGTCCAGTGGTAACACGCTGGACTGGTAATCCAGGGATCACAGGTTCGATCCCCCGCCTGACCCTAATAAAATTAACAGTCTTTCAGATGGGACGTTAAACCGAGGTCTCGTGTCAGTGCTGTACACCCGGTGTAATCCAGTGATCGCAGGTTCGATCCACTGACCATAATAAAATTAAGTCTTTCAGATGGGACGTTAAACCGAGGTCTCGTGTCGGTGCCTTACACTGTGCACGTAAAAGAACCAGAGGAGACTCTGGAATGGGTCTCTGTCTGTATCATTGCCCTATCCTCCAAAATCTAAAATGGCTAATCTCTTCAGGAGGCGTCACTCATATGGGCAACCGGTAGCGACGATAAATAAACGTAAAAACACACTTATAACAAAGTGGTATTTTGATGCCTTATGCCCCATGCTACTTCAAAAGGATTCAAATTTAATACAAATATACAGTGAAGCCCCTCTAAACCAATGGCCCAGGACCAGATGTTGTGTGGTTTGTGGTTTTCATGGTGGGGTAGATTTCTCCTAAATTAACAAATCAACTCTGAAATGCTTAGAAGCAGGTTGAGATATGGTAACCCATTTCATTCTGGATACCGTTGAGGAGTGACGCTAGTGGATGTGCGAATACCTATTTGCAAAGAACATAGAGCCAGATCAACTGCCACGGAACGTGCCGTCTGATCAGGCTCTATGCTGTTTGCTATTCAGATGATATTGCTAAGACACTTGGCTATGTAGCAAACAACATAGATCCTGATCAGCACGCAGCATGACGCTGCGGCTGATCTGGATCTATGTTGTTTGCAAAAGCCTTTAAATGTATCCAGAATGAAATGGGTTAACAGTTAGTAAAGATCTGATTAAATTTAAGCGTGCAATATAATATTCTAAAAATATAAGCTGAATGTTGTATGTTTAAAAGAATAGCCAGTTCCATATTTGATGAAGATAAGTTCCTATTCGATTAACAGGGGTAAATTAGGTGAAAATGCACTTTTTTTTTTAAATCTGTTCGTTATTTGGAAAATGTAGGAAGGAAAATTCCAGGGCCAATAACGTTGTTTGGTTTGAAGGGAATTCCAGGGCCAATAACGTTGTTTGGTTTGGAGGGATTTCCAGGGCCAATAACGTTGTTTGGTTTGGAGGGATTTCCAGGGCCAATAACATTGTTTGGTTTGGAGGGATTTCCAGGGCAAATAACGTTGTTTGGTTTGGAGGGTATTCCAGGGCCAATAACGTTGTTTGGTTTGAAGAGAATTCCAGGGCAATAACGTTGTTTGGTTTAGAGGGAATTCCAGGGCAATAACGTTGTTTGGTTTAGAGGGAATTCCAGGGCAATAACGTTGTTTGGTTAAGAGGGAATTCTAGGGCCAATAACGTTGTTTGGTTTGGAGGGAATTCCAGGGCCAATACTGTTGTTTGGTTTGGAGGGTATTCCAGGGCCAATAACGTTGTTTGGTTTGGAGGGAATTCCAGGGCCAATAACGTTGTTTGGTTTTTGTTGGGAATTCCAGGGCCAATAACGTTGTTTGGTTTGGAGGGAATTCCAGGGCCAATAACGTTGTTTGGTTTGGAGGGAATTCTAGGACCAATAACGTTGTTTGGTTTGGAGGGAATTCCAGGGCCAATAACGTTGTTTGGTTTGAAGAGAATTCCAGGGCAATAACGTTGTTTGGTTTAGAGGGAATTCCAGGGCAATAACGTTGTTTGGTTTAGAGGGAATTCCAGGGCAATAACGTTGTTTGGTTTGGAGGGAATTCCAGGGCCAATAATGTTGTTTGGTTTGGAGGGATTTCCAGGGCCAATAACGTTGTTTGGTTTGGAGGGTATTCCAGGGCCAATAACGTTGTTTGGTTTGAAGAGAATTCCAGGGCAATAACGTTGTTTGGTTTAGAGGGAATTCCAGGGCAATAACGTTGTTTGGTTTAGAGGGAATTCCAGGGCAATAACGTTGTTTGGTTTGGAGGGTATTCCAGGGCCAATAACGTTGTTTGGTTTGAAGAGAATTCCAGGGCAATAACGTTGTTTGGTTTAGAGGGAATTCCAGGGCAATAACGTTGTTTGGTTTAGAGGGAATTCCAGGGCAATAACGTTGTTTGGTTAAGAGGGAATTCTAGGGCCAATAACGTTGTTTGGTTTGGAGGGAATTCCAGGGCCAATAACGTTGTTTGGTTTGGAGGGAATTCTAGGACCAATAACGTTGTTTGGTTTGGAGGGAATTCCAGGGCCAATAACGTTGTTTGGTTTGGAGGGAATTCCAGGGCCAATAATGTTGTTTGGTTTGGAGGGAATTCCAGGGCCAATAACGTTGTTTGGTTTGGAGGGATTTCCAGGGCCAATAACGTTGTTTGGTTTGGAGGGTATTCCAGGGCCAATAACGTTGTTTGGTTTGGAGGGTATTCCAGGGCCAATAACGTTGTTTGGTTTGAAGGGAATTCCAGGGCAATAACGTTGTTTGGTTAAGAGAGAATTCTAGGGCCAATAACGTTGTTTGGTTTGGAGGGAATTCCAGGGCCAATACTTGTTGTTTGGTTTGGAGGGTATTCCAGGGCCAATAACATTGTTTGGTTTGGAGGGAATTCCAGGGTCAATAACGTTGTTTGGTTTGGAGGGAATTCCAGGACCAATAACGTTGTTTGGTTTTTGTTGGGAATTCCAGGGCCAATAACGTTGTTTGGTTTGGAGGGAATTCCAGGGCAAATAACGTTGTTTGGTTTGGAGGGAATTACAGGGCCAATAATGTTGTTTGGTTTGGAGGGAATTCCAGGGCCAATAATGTTGTTTGGTTTGGAGGGAATTCCAGGGCCAATAATGTTGTTTGGTTTGAAGGGAATTCCAGGGCAATAACATTGTTTGGTTTAGAGGGAATTCCAGGGCAATAACGTTGTTTGGTTAAGAGGGAATTCTAGGGCCAATAACGTTGTTTGGTTTGGAGGGAATTCCAGGGCAATAACGTTGTTTGGTTTGGTTTGAATTCCAGTTTAGAGAGGTTTCACTGTATAGAAATTTAACCCATTCAACACCAAGTAACTGACATGGACTGGTCCATTATATTATTAGACCAATAAATTAATAAGACAATTACATTTGGACCAGTTCATTTATCAAAATTTTTGAAAGCCTATTTAGTTTATACAAATTTATTTTAGCTCGATTGTGAAAGCCTATTTAGAGGTCTGTAGTGAAGAAAGGGTTAATCCCAAGAATTTCTTGATTATTGAATGAAATGGATTAACACAAATGGTTTATAGTTGGTCATATCAAGATTTTTAGCCAATATCCAGTCAAGACTTGTACTAATTTTGAATGAAACATTTTAACCCATAACCTGCCGAATCAATTGGACGGAATATGCAAACAACATAGATCCAGATCAGCCGTGTCTGATCAGGATCTATGCTGTTTGATATACAGACAAGTGCTTTAGATCAACTATCCGAATAGAAAAACAACACATTTCCTGGACAGGCTCCAGCTGTTAACCATTACTTGGTGCACCAACCTCTGTAACTATCAAACGTATTCATATAAAGAGACACGGTCTGATCGGGCTCTATGCTGCTTGCAAAAGCGACTTTAGTCGTGGCTGACAGGTTATGGGTTAAAACATTTTTACAATTTAAATTGTTTTGCAGATAC
Source organism: Archivesica marissinica (assembly GCA_014843695.1). Taxonomy (NCBI): domain Eukaryota; kingdom Metazoa; phylum Mollusca; class Bivalvia; order Venerida; family Vesicomyidae; genus Archivesica; species Archivesica marissinica. The sequence goes on along the minus strand of JABXNX010000135.1, from coordinate 43,145 downwards.
AGTCAAACTTGTATTTAAGAGACCACCAACAGGAAGACCTACAATGCGGTCTCTAAGCAAGAATGGTCCCTTAAACAGGTTAATGTATTCCTTGACAAAACAACAACTGGGAACCGAAGAAGTTGGATGTGGCAGTCATGATAGCGCAGTGATAGCGGGTTTGCTGCAGGTGTAAAAGGCCCAAAGTGTGAGCCCCGCTGAAGCTGTTACAATTGTGCGCTTAGGCAAGGCATTTAAATTACAAATTTCCTCTTCTCTCTCCCTCGTGGCGATGGATTCCATCAGCAATGAGGTCTCAACAGTGATTAATATAAGTCGTAAGAACTTGTTTCGCACAATCGAGCTAAAATAAATTTGGATAAACTCCAGATCAAATAATCCTTCCAAACTAAACTACACTAAAAAGTGGGACATTGTAGTGGTCTCTTAATAGAACAAATACGACTGTACACTTGATACAAGTGGTCTCTTAATAGAACAAATACGACTGTACACTTGATACAAGTGGTCTCTTAATAGAACAAATACGACTGTACACTTGATACAAGTGGTATCTTAATAGGACAAATACGACTGTACACTTGATACAAGTGGTCTCTTAATAGGACAAATACGACTGTACACTTGATACAAGTGGTCTCTTAATAGAACAAATACGACTGTACACTTGATACAAGTGGTCTCTTTAATAGAACAAATACGACTGTACACTTGATACAAGTGGTCTCTTTAATAGAACAAATACGACTGTACACTTGATACAAGTGGTTTCTTTAATAGAACAAATATGACTGTACACTTGATACAAGTGGTCTCTTTAATAGAACAAATACGACTGTACACTTGATACAAGTGGTCTCTATAATAGAACAAATATGACTGTACACTTGATACAAGTGGTCTCTTTAATAGAACAAATACGACTGTACACTTGATACAAGTGGTCTCTTTAATAGAACAAATACGACTGTACACTTGATACAAGTGGTCTCTTAATAGAACAAATACGACTGTACACTTGATACAAGTGGTCTCTTAATAGAACAAATACGACTGTACACTTGATACAAGTGGTCTCTTTAATAGAACAAATACGACTGTACACTTGATACAAGTGGTCTCTTTAATAGAACAAATACGACTGTACACTTGATACAAGTGGTTTCTTTAATAGAACAAATACGACTGTACACTTGATACAAGTGGTTTCTTTAATAGAACAAATACGACTGTACACTTGATACAAGTGGTCTCTTTAATAGAACAAATACGACTGTATACTTGATACAAGTGGTCTCTTTAATAAAACAAATACGACTGTACACTTGATACAAGTGGTCTCTTTAATAGAACAAATACGACTGTACACTTGATACAAGAGGTCTTTCAAATAAATACGACTGTACACTTGATACAAGTGGTCTCTTTAATAGACATGGTCTTTCAAACAAATACGACTGTATTATGAAATATTATATGGTTTTGGGTAAATTTATATTTTGATCAGCTGAATAGAAAACATATTTAGTTACCACTCGAGTACATGTACTTCATTCTGCAATGACATTCTTACAATATATATTTTACTCTATGTATGTATGTATGTTCCATTAATGTCAAACCCCTTGCGGGGACCTAGACATGTTTTCCTGGGCAGGCTTAGCCGACCTAAGTGGTTAACCAGTACTAAGCAATGTTTGTGAGGTGTGACACTACCTACTTGGCCTGACCGAGTATCGAACCCGGGACCGTTTGATTCCAAATCCGACGCTCTACCACTGGACAACGGACGCCACATTCTACAATAACACTAATATTTCATTCCGCAATAATATTCAAATAAAATCAATATAAACTAATTCTGTATTTAATATATTTATACACTATAGGAGAAAATATTTCTATTAGCCCCCACCTCCCTAAAGGTACAATCGTAATGGCTCCAGCGGGTTTCGAACTCCAGACATCTTGCACCTGAAGCGAATGCGTATCCACTGCGCTATCACGACTTCCACATATTAGATATACAGTTATGGTACAAAACCCTTAATCCTAGGGTCTGAACTGTCCATACCTTGGTACGAAACGGCTCTAACGCTAACAATAACCCGTAATCCTATGGTATGAACTGGACAGACTTGGTTACAAAATTATTGTAATTCTTTCTATAGATATATACAAGACTATCCCCAATGACCCTAATATCGGTGAATACTAATAAGCGGTGATATCAGAATTAATCCAAATGAACTGCACATGGTCATTTTGTGTTTACTATTGACAATTTCCGTCGGATTTCTGCAACTGTCCATAGCAAAAACTAGCTGAAATGTCATTTCTTCGGGTAAATTTACAGTAATTTATTCAAAACTTGTTTTTTCCTCTTACACTCGTAAGTTTTTGTTCATGCTGTCAATATTTAGGTGAATTTCAATGAATTTGTTATCTATCGGCTGCATTTGACATTTGTAAGGTGCCCGCTACTCATGTGACGTCACATGATTGCCGTATATGGCATTTATTGCTATTGGTATGAACTTGTGAGGTGAAATTTACACCGTCACCGGTTATTGGTATCACAGCGTAAATATAAGATGGAGGCATCTGCTATTGCTTTCACTTTGTTTTTGATTTAATTATGAATTATTTCTTACTAAATGCTATTGCTTTCACTTTGTTTTTGATTTAATTATGAATTATTTCTTACTAACTAATATTGCATACAATAAAATAAATATGAGTATGCTTAATTGAGAGTGAACATTATTTGCACAGCCTCGTTTTGTAACAAAAATACACAGGCTATTGTATGTATGTTCCATTCATGTCAAACCCCTTGCGGGGACGTAGACATGTTTTCCTGGGCAAGCTTAGCCGACCTAAGTGGTTAACCAGTACTAAGCAATGTGTGTGAAGTGCCTTGCTCAATGACACTACATACGTGGCATGACCGAGTATCGAACCCGGGACGATAGATTCCAGATCCGACGCTCTACCACTGATGCCATAAATATTGCTTATGTCACCGGTTATCGGTAGGCTATACACAGGATAATTTGTAACTCCCCCTCCCAGGCTCTTCTTATAAAGACATTTCAAATTTATCAATACATTAATGGTTACCAAATGCAAATAGACAGTTATCAGTAATATATAGTGGGCTACAAATATCTCTGTTGTGCAATGGTGCACGTCTGGTTCCTACATGTACACTGAGTGACTGACTCTGAGTCACTCTCGAGTCTTGTGTTTGTTTATTTTAGTTTTCAACAGATGCACGTTTATGATTATGCCGATCAGTGTTGTTTGTTATCCATAATTACTTTCCACAAAAGGTGAAATAACGTACACATTTTTAAATCTGAAATTACATAAATAAATAAATTATAAGCGAAAATATACCGTAAAACTCGACTGCAAAGAATTTATACAACGGTCAAGGTCATTTAAATACAAATCTGGGTAAAACCCGTACTACGATATATACCGTAGCGTACAGAATTAACCGTGCCGTCTGGAGGGAGAGGAAGATGGGGGAGATGGGGGAGAGAGGGGAGGGAGAGGATATATAGGAGGGAGCTGGCGTGTTTGCCAACAAACTAGAGAATTAATTGGATTCAGTGGTCATTTCGCATGTTGCTAACATTACAGTGAGAGAGTGCCAAGTACGAAGGGGTCATTGATTCCACACTTGTACTAGGACTGTACTGCCCTTTTTTGTATTGACACCCAAGTACGGTTGAAAATATATATAGTTGGGTACGGGCATGGGCTAGTATACTAGATTAACATTAACTAAAATTGGTGTCTTTGTATATTGCATTAGATCAATGCAGAATGTCTTACTTTGCTAATTAAGATCTAACGTTGCTAGCCATTATTAGTTATTATTAGGCTGTCCGATTAGCGCAGTGGTTAGTACGCTCGCTTCTCACCAATGCAACCCTAGTTCGATCCTCGGATCGGGAAGTATGTGACGGTATGGTACGGTGGTTGCCAGATCGGACAGGTGGGTGTTCTCTTGGTACTCCGGTTTCCTCCCACACAAATTACCACATTTACATCCGCGCCAACGAAAGTGATTAATATAAGTTGTTTAGCACTTTCCCTCATAGAAGAACCTCTGGACGCCATTACCAATAGTCAAACCAATGTTCATAATTAAGGCAAGAATCTCATGTAGTCCCAGTAATATCTATGGAGGTGGGATATATGGCGACTACTTATCCACTGCATGATAGCTAAATGGCTGTCGTTTGTATGCAACAACAACAACAACAACAATAGTTTTTTGCGTAAAACATATATAAGACGTTTAAAGCAAATACAATAGTTACACATTGTAGTGGATACACACAAATAATTACCAAGAGGTCTCTTTAATAAAATCTTGTGAAAAGATAACAGTTCGAATTACAAGGATCTGTTCTGCATAAATATGCTTACGGTGGCTTGTATGTATTAATATGATTCTTTTAATGCAGATATAACAGTATATTAACCTAAATCTCTATGAAGGAAAAGGTAAAGCTTGCTTCGCAATCATTTTAAAATAAATAAAGTTTTAAAAAGTTTACGTAATTAGCATAATTTGTGAAATTTGTTCATATTAATGGTTATAGCCTTCCAAAGGTATTTCCGATTTCGACCTAGTCCAAACATGATCTGATGATCGAATTAGTTTAAGCTTTATGTATTTTACTGTAACAATTAGTATATTAGCTTAAAAAGTCTATGAATTCCCAGAATGTTGGGTATGACATGTGTGTGGCGTCCGAGGCCCAGTGGTAGTGCGTCGGATTTGGAATCGAATGGTCTCGAGTTCGATAATCGGTCAGGCCACGTATGTAGTGTCATTGAGCAAGGCACCTCACACACATTGCTTAGTACTGGTTACTCGCTTAGGTCGGCTAAGCCTGCCCAGGAAAACATGTCTAAGTCCCTGAGAGGGGTTTGACATTAAAGGAACATATATATATATACATACATACATACACCCGCCCAGAGCAATAGTTGAACTGAGATCGTCGAATAGAGTAGCTTGTAGAAATAAAATTTTATATATACACATCTTGTGTTTGTTTATTCATAAATGATGATTGTATAACTTAGTTGTTATATAACTGAAACAGTACAACTATTACAAACTTATATTAATCACTCTCGTTGACGTAAATGTGGTCATTCGTGTGGGAGGAAACCGGAGCACCCAGAGAAAACCATCATTCCGATCTGGCAACCACTGTACCATCTCATATACTTCCCAGTCCGAGGATCGAACACTGGTTGCATTGGTGAGAAGCAAGCGCGCTAACCACTGCGCTAATTGGAAACAGATGATTTAGTTACAAACCCTTTTCGCAAAACTCAGATAATCTTTGTTTAATTACATGTATCTTGAATGTGTTTCTTCTTGTCGTTCGCGAATCACATGGACAAGCCGGCAGCAAACACGAAATGGGCCGTCCTCCTCAGATCCTACCGGCAGCCATGTAACTTCGTCTGGAGAGAAGTATCTGTTGGCCAGGTTGTTTTCCTCAGCCCATGAAGATTGGGACACTCCTGGAGGATGTGTTCTGCAGCCTGGTCCCCTACGTTGCAGCTGCAGGCAGTTGATGGAGCTAGTCCAAGCTTCCGACACATATGGAAGTTCAGGCGGTTATGCCCTATTCTCTGGTGAGAAGGTGGTAGTCATCCTTCTCGACTGTTGGCTTTGATGCAGATTTGATTATGGTGCATTTCTCCTTGTAAGTCAAATCTTTGTCTGGTTGCCTCTCGGTAGAACCTTGCTTGGCAAGCTGGTCAGCGGCTTCATTGCCAGGGATGCCTATGTGTGCAGGTACCCACTGGAGGGCAGTTCTTTTAGTTACGCTGACTGTTCGAAGGGCTTCCATCAGGTGGGGTTCTTTGTTGTTAGACAGGGCATCCAGAACTGAGAGCGCATCAGTCAGGAAGACAACCTGGGCACACATTCCACAGTGTTGTGTACTAGAGATGCTGCTGTTTCAAAGGTCTGTACTTCTGCCCCATAGTTGTTGCAGTGTACTCCCGTAGGTAGAGCAACTGACTGTGTGTGTGTCCATCTGGGTGTCGGACATACATGTACACGCCTGCTCCGCCGTTTGCTACTGCTCTTGTGGCTGAACCATCTGTGTAGACTTGTAGCCATGCTTCTCCATGATAACTATTGTCTATGTGTGCTAGTGTGAGGACACGTTTGCCGTCATCGTGTTGTCTATCTCTGGATGTCATGTATGGGATTGTATTGCAGATGGTAACCTTGGATTCATCGCTGGTCAACCATGGCTTGGATAGAAATGGCGTTGGAGGCAATGTCTTGGCTGGGAGGTGGCTGGTGTGCTTTCGAGCAAGCTTCTTGGACTGGTGGATGAAACTGCTTCCCTTAGACGATTCTTCGTTAGTGCCTCAACTCTCTGATTCATCGGTTGTTCTTCCTGACATCGAAACGTCTCTGTCTGTAGAATAATTCTTGTGTCGCGACGTTCTTGCAGTGGCTGGATGGAAGTAATTTTCTCCATGACCTTAATTGGAGTGCTCTTCATTGCACCTGTGATCAGCCTGAGAGCCTTGTTCTGAACATTGTCAAGTGTCTGTTGGTTTGTCTTGGCTGATGTTGTCCAGGCGGTGGATCCATATTCCAGGTGAGGCCTGACCACACCTTGGTAAATAGTCTTCAAGATGTGATCATTGGCACCCCATGTGGTGCCAGCAAGCTTCCGAAGGATTGCAAGCTTGCGCTTGGCTTTGGCTTCTGCTTTCTGGATATATGGCTTCCATGTCTGCCGTCTGTCAAATGTCACCCCCAAGTATGTTGGCTCGTTGTCCGTCTTCAAGGCAGTTCCACCGACTTTGATGGTTCCAGCTTTCTGTTTGGTGGAAAGTGTGAAGAGTGTGGTTGACGACTTCTCCTTATTAATAGAGATGCACCAGTCTTCTGCTCATGCTGTCAGCTTGTCTGCGGCCATCTGCATTCTGTATGTGGCAGTCGTTGCATGTTCTTCAACACACCACATGACCAAGTCGTCAGCATAGAGTGCTGCTTTGATACCTTTTGGGAGCTCTGCAAGCAAGTCGTCGATGAAGATGAGGAACAGCGTAGGCGAGATCACTGCTCCTTGAGGAACACCGTGTCGGATGAGGAATGTCTTGCTCTTCTGGTTGTCAACAAGTACTCTGGCTCTGCGATTGTGTAGGAAGGGTTTGGTCCATCGGAGCATCTTGTCGGCAATTCCACATCATTGCATCTTGACCAGCAGCCCATCAGTCCAGAATGTGTCAAAAGCCTTCTGGAGGTCTATCCAGGTTGCAAAAACTACCTTCTGGTTTTGGAATGCATCCTCAACTTCCTGAGCGAGGTATGTTGCATGGTCCGCTGTGCATCTGAACTGTCGGAATCCTGCTTGTTCCTTGGATAGGAGGTTTTCTGTCTCACGGTACCACATGAGTCTCTTGTTAACTATCCTCTCCATTGTCTTGACCACACAGCTAGTGAGACTAATAGGGCGATAGCTGGAAGCTTTCTTTCTATCCTTGCCGTTCTTGTAGATTGGGATAACGGTGACTTCCTTCCAGATCTGCGGAACTATGCCTTCTTCCCAGCTAAGATTGAAGATGTCAAGAAGTTTCAGCATGGCTGAGCATCCAAGATGAGTTAGCATCTCTTTGGAGATTCCATCTGGTCCTGGTGACATCCTCTTCTTCAGTTGTCTGAGCGTTGTGTACAGTTCCTGGTATGTAAGTGGAAGTTTCATGGAGTCTTGTTCCGTATGCCTTTTACTTCTATCCTTCTGTTCTTTCCGTGCCTCTCTTTGCTGTTGGCGTGTGACTTTGATGTTGCCCTCTTTCTGGTAGACTTTGGCGAGACAGTCTGCAGTCTTTGCCGGTCAACAGTTTCCCATCCTCATCCAACGTGATTTTCTGTCTGCTATTTTCTTCATCATTTAGCTGTTTCGTGAGCCTCCACAACTTCCTCCCGTCCTTCTCAAGGTTCAGGGCAGCAGTTTTCTCCCTCCAATTTCGTCGTGTAGCTTCCAGTTTAGATTTTTGAAACTGTGCCTTTGCTTTCTGAAGTTGTTCATGGTTTTCTTGTGATGGCTGTTCTTCTGCCCTGTTCCTTGCTTCAGT
>JABXNX010000135.1:0-30000 GCA_014843695.1 Archivesica marissinica | reverse complement strand
AATAAATCATACATGTGGCCAGGTGATCTATGTAGACATAAGAGAAACAGGGCCGTCGCTGGAGATATTTTAATGATACGCACGACCAAATATGCTTATTTGTCTAGTGATCATAGTAGCGAGCGAGTACGATAGGGGGTCCGGGGGCATAGCCCCCTGAGATTTTTTTGAAATGAGGAAGCAATTTCCTGCATTTCAATGCATTTTGTAACATACAATTGCAGGACTAAAGTACTTACGACAATCCGTATAAAGGTTAAATTAAGGCTAGCTGTATAATATACATGATCTATCGCCCTTATCAATTAAACAAGCATGTAAAATAGCAGAATCTAAATTTCGAGATGCACCATATTTGCAATGGGCTCAATTATTCCACCACTCCACACACCACGGCGCCTATGTATCCCTACTACAGCCTGGGATTTTAATGCATTTTTGGAGTTTTCATTTTTTTCATTTTCTGAGACCAATGATACGCACGTGCGTACTTGCGTATGCCTAGCGACGGGCCTGAGAAATGTTCATGGAAAAAAGATTACGTCTACGAATGATGTGATGGAAGAAGAAAATGTCAGCATGATGTCGTAGAAGCTAAATACCGATGTTTAAGCTGCAGTAAGTCATATAAGTGGCCATGTGACTTACGCAAACATGAAAATATTGTTCACGGTGGAAATAGAACGGAGTCAAATGATGGGATTGAACTTGAAGACAGGAATCAAGAAGAGAATGAACAGACAGACACTGAATGTGAAGGAAGCAGTGTAATATGGTACAAAGTCGGTAAACTAAAAGATGGTACCGTCAGAAGGTATAAAATGTCCGTATGTCCGTATTGTAAACAAAGTTTTTGTCACAGCGGTCTGGAACGGCATATTAATCATATTCATCTGAAGATAATTAAATATACGTGTGATCTGTGCGGCGAAGGTTGTCTGTCCAAAATTCAATTCAAAGAGCATCAGCAACGCAAGCATAAGATTGGTGTTACGTATTTCCGGTGCGAAAAATGTAACTTTAAGACTAACTTCTTGGTGAACTTGAAGAGACATTTAGGAGTGCACTTGATGCGCTTGGGGATGTTGCAAATGAATGGTGGAAATCGGTACTACGCATAAACGCAAAATGAATCACAATGACAGAAAGAGTAAACCGAGATGGTGCTGGACCTGTGAAGACCCGCCAGGACGCGAACGACAAGAAGAAGAAGAAGTATGGTGGAAATATATGCGATCTCTGCGGGAAATTGTTTGCATCAGTTTTGAGTTTACGTGCACATGTATTAAGCATCCATGAAAACCCAAATGCATGCACATGTTCTGAATGTGGCAAAGGTTTCTGTCAAAAAGGAAATTTGAAAGCTCATGTTCAATCGCATAGTAGAAAGAAAACAACGAGAGAGGCCAAATATGAATGTACAAGTTGTAGCAAGGCATTCAGGTGGCCAGGGTATTTAACTAGACATAATAAAATAGTTCACAAAGGAATTAAAAATTATGTCTGTGAAGAATGCGGCAACAAGTTTGGGTCTAGGTCTGCGCTTGATCAGCACAAACATAGTCACAATGACCTTCGACCTTTTGAGTGTAGGGGCTGTCACAAAAGCAAAAAAGATTTGAACCAACACAGCGTTAACATTTGCAAGAAATAATACTCCACACAGATACAAAAAAGTATGATGGGACTTTAGTTTATACAAATTTATTTTAGCTCGATTGCGAAACTAGTTCTTACAACTTATATTAATCACTCCAGAGACCTCATTCCTGATGGATGCCTATGCCACGAGGGAGAGAGTAGAGACCTGTGGAATTTAAATGCCTTTCCTAAGGGCACAATGGTAATGGCTCCAGCGGGTCGCAAACTCTGGCATTATGCACATGGAGCGAACGCGCTACTACTGGACTATCACGTCTTGCACATAATGGAACTTTAACACTGGCATGAATTATCTAGACTGATGCTTGGGTAGATGTTGAACACCACCTCTCTCATATACAAGGTCCCATGTTGAACACCACCTCTCTCATATACATGGTCCCATGTTGAACACTACCTCTCTCATATACATGGTCCCATGTTGAACACCACCTCTCTCATATACAAGGTCCTGTGTTGAACACCACCTCTCTCATATACAAGGTCCTGTGTTGAACACCACCTCTCTCATATACATGTACAAGGTCCCATGTTGAACACCACCTCTCTCATATACAAGGTCCTGTGTTGAACACCACCTCTCTCATATACATGTACAAGGTCCTGTGTTGAACACCACCTCTCTCATATACATACAAGGTCCCATGTTGAACACCACCTCTCTCATATACATGGTCCCATGTTGAACACCACCTCTCTCATATACATGGTCCCATGTTGAACACTACCTCTCTCATATACATGTACACGGTCCCATGTTGAACACCACCTCTCTCATATACATGTACAAGGTCCCATGTTGAACACCACCTCTCTCATATACAAGGTCCTGTGTTGAACACCACCTCTCTCATATACATGTACAAGGTCCCATGTTGAACACCACCTCTCTCATATACATGTACAAGGTCCCATGTTGAACACCACCTCTCTCATATACATGTACAAGGTCCCATGTTGAACACCACCTCTCTCATGTACAAGGTCCCATGTTGAACACTACCTCTCTCATATACATGTACAAGGTCCCATGTTGAACACCACCTCTCTCATATACATGTACAAGGTCCCATGTTGAACACCACCTCTATCATATACATGTACAAGGTCCCATGTTGAACACTACCTCTCTCATATACATGTACAAGGTCCCATGTTGAACACCACCTCTCTCATATACATGTACAAGGTCCCGTGTTGAACACCACCTATCTCATATACATGTACAAGGTCCCGTGTTGAACACCACCTCTCTCATATACATGTACAAGGTCCCGTGTTGAACACCACCCCTCTCATATACATGTACAAGGTCCCGTGTTGAACACCACCCCTCTCATATACATGTACAAGGTCCCATGTAGAACACCACCACCCCTCTCATATACAAGGTCCCATGTAGAACACCACCCCTCGCATGTACATGGTCCCGTGTTGAACACCACCCCCCTCATCTCATATACAAGGTCCTGTGTAGAACACCACCCCTCTCATATACAAGGCCCTGTGTCATTGCTTTACACCGTGCACATAAAAGAACCAGAGGAATGGGTACTTTGTATCATTGCACTAGCCACCAAAATCTAAAATTAGACGTCGCATATATGTTTGTTCGGGTTTTAAGCCTGCATCAGCACCATTTTGGGCCGGCTGGCAGTCTACCTAACAACACCTTTCCTGGGCAGGCTACAGCGGTTAACCAGTACTTGGTGAACCCATCTCTGTAAGAAACTGCCAACGTTTTCATATAAATGAGACACAGCCTGAGGCTCGAACCTGTGACCATCAGTGATGATGGGTTACAATTGTATACAAGTCAGCGACCGTAACCACAGACACGGATGTCGCTTATATGGGCAATCGGTAACGACGATAAATAAACGCAAAAAACACATTCACATCTACAAATGGCACAGAAGAAATGTACATCAATATGTTTATATTGTGTGTTTTACGTTTATTTATCGTCGCTACCGGTTGCCCATATGAGCGACACCTCCTGAAGAGATTAGTCATTTTAGATATTTGGAGGATAGTGCAATGATACAGACAGAGACCAATTCCAGAATCTCCTCTGGTTCTTTTACGTGCACAGTGTAAAGTACCAACACGAGACCTCGGTTTAACGTCCCATCTGAAAGACTGTTAATTTTATTAGGGGATCGAACCTGCAATCCCTGGATTACCAGTCCATGTTTATAATTTAATATCACCAGAAATAAATTCTAACAAAACAAGCAAGTGAATATTTTTTAATATATTATATTTAAAACTATTAAAATATTTCATAATTATATATAAGAAGATTCATCAGTCATGAATTCTGGATTCCAACCAATAGGACCAATATACATCTTGGGATAACTCACAACGTTTTATCTTCCAAGGGAGGTAATGCAACTCATTGCAGAACAACCACAAAAATTGTGTTTTCTGAACAAAAAATTATATTTATGAACTGCAAGCTCTGTATTAAACTCTTTGCATGCTGGGTAACGTAAAGGCTATAAATAGCTCAAATAATAGTAGCACACAACAGTTCATTAATGTGTTTTTCAGATTTGTAATTGAAAACTTGTGGAAATATGTCATGAGATTGCATTATAATTGTGTTATTATAACAGGACTGAGGTAAAATAACAACTCCGGTTATTAGGGGTGAAGGAAGACACTCAGTGCAGTGTTTCAGAGCACGGACAGAACCACCGACCTTCTGCAAGTCAGCTGAATAACTTCCTCACACAAAAGAATTTCGCCAGCGGGATTCAAATACAGGGTTATAATATATACAGTCAATCCTGTCTTAAGCAGTCAACTAAGGGATATCGCAGAAAGTGGCTGCTTAGCACAGGTAGCTGCTCAATAGAGGTCATCTGTATAATAAAACAGCATATCTGGAAACTGGCTGCTTAATACAGGTTGGCTGCTTATTAGAGGTGACCACTAACACAGGTTTGGCTGTATTCATGAAACTGTTCATGAGATGTCGTGTCACGACACTGATCTATAATGTTAAACTGATGTCAAACGTCGACACTAACTGTTCACACAATAATGGAATTTAATTTAAATATTTAAGAAATAATTCTTATTCTGCGATATACCACGGTTGATACTTATTATTTCGATTCTAACACGACTTACTTCTAATAATTTTAGACGAGAATCAAAGGAGTATTTTCTTCAAACGCAGTGCTACTCCGCTGCATTTGGCTTTCGAAATTTCCTCCCGCGTAAGGGGTGATAACGTTATTTTGTATGGAAAATATCAATCTAGTGCATAAATGAACAAAAGTTGTAACTGATCGATAATTTTATTTATTTTGTCAAATAAAACTGTACAGAATAGTAACTGAAATGTTACTTAACAGAAAAACAAGACGGACAAGAGATTATCTGATTCTAAATATAGCTCACTTCCGCGAATTCCCACGGTAGTATTTACAAACATCACGTGACTTTCATTCATAAAACTTTACACGCATTGTATAAATGGAATAGCCAAAACACGGTGCGCGCGCAGCATCGTTCAAGGTAGGTATATGCAGAATAAGTATGTATGTTATTAGCTGGGTCGTGTTAGAATAAGAAATAAACGTCACATTTCATACCGTACAAGGAAGTTTTGAAGAATATTTAAACTTTGTACAGTAAAACTGTTTTTTCACAGCCGGGTGAAATACTGAAAGCTAAAAATGAATTAAAAATGATCAATTTAATGTATTTATATTATTACCTGAAAAGAATAAAAGCACATTGGAATGTTATTTTATAGCAAAGAAATCAATCTCAAAACATATCTTAACTCTTTTCACGGTAGCACATTTGCAAACAGCATAGAGTCAGATCAGATGGCACAGAACGTTCCATCTGATCAGGCTCTATGCTGTTTGCTATTCTGATAGTGGAGGTAAAACACGTGGCTGAATAGCAAACAACACCTCGTCTGATCAGGCTCTATGCTGTTTGCTATACTGATAGTGGAGGTAAAACACGTGGCTGAATAGCAAACAGCACCTCGGCTGATCAGGCTCTATGTTTTTTTGCAAATGTAATTTTAGTTAGAACATAGATCCTGATCAGACGCAGGTTTTATTTACTCAGCAGGCAAAGGGTTAAAGTCACATTCTCTAAACGCAAGAACCACGTGAACAAATGTAGCTTCCGGAGCATGGCTAACCATGTGAACAAATGTAGCTTCTGGAGCATGGCTAACCACATGAACAAATGTAGCTTCCGGAGCATGGCTAACCACATGAACAAATGTAGCTTCCGGAGCATGGCTAACCATGTGAACAAATGTTGCTTCTGGAGCATGGCTAACCACATGAACAAATGTAGCTTCAGGAGCATGGCTAACCACATGAACAAATGTAGCTTCTGGAGCATGGCTAACCATGTGAACAAATGTAGCTTCCAGAGCGTGGCTAACCACATGAACAAATGTAGCTTCTGGTGTGTGGCTAACCACATGAACAAATGTAGCTTCTGGTGTGTGGCTAACCACATGAACAAATGTAGCTTCCGGAGCATGGCTAACCACGTGAACAAATGTTGCTTCTGGAGCATGGCTAACCACGTGAACAAATGTAGCTTCTGGAGCATGGCTAACCACATGAACAAATGTAGCTTCAGGAGCATGGCTAACCACATGAACAAATGTAGCTTCTGGAGCATGGCTAACCATGTGAACAAATGTAGCTTCCAGAGCGTGGCTAACCACATGAACAAATGTAGCTTCTGGTGTGTGGCTAACCACATGAACAAATGTAGCTTCTGGTGTGTGGCTAACCACATGAACAAATGTAGCTTCCGGAGCATGGCTAACCACGTGAACAAATGTTGCTTCTGGTGTGTGGCTAACCACATGAACAAATGTAGCTTCCGGAGCATGGCTAACCATGTGAACAAATGTAGCTTCTGGTGTGTGGCTAACCACATGAACAAATGTAGCTTCCGGAGCATGGCTAACCACGTGAACAAATGTAGCTTCTGGAGCATGGCTAACCATGTGATTACTTCACAGATGAGTAGTATTCAATAGTAAACAAATGTCGCTTCCGGAGCGTGGCTAACCACTAAGTGCTGGAAATTCCTACTTTCAAGTAAAATAAATAAAGTTTATAATCCATCAATAATCTGATCCCTAGTCCATCAATAATCTGGTCCCTAGTCCATCAATAATCTGGTCCCTAGTCCATCAATAATCTGGTACAGGTTGGGCGATGTTTTCAATGAACTGGTTGTATCGGATCTGCCCGCCATTCACGCCCCCGTCTCTGAACAACGCATCCACTAAAACACAGAAATATCGCCATAATATATCAATAATATCCACTTCCACGCGATAATTAACAAGTATTAACCCTTTCCCTCATAGAAGCATCTCTTGACACCATTACCAATACGACATACATTGACAATGCAGCAGCCAAACCAATGTTCATAAACCCTTTCCCTCATAGAGCACCTCTTGACACCATTACCAATACGACATACATTGACAATGTAGTAGCCAAACCAATGTTAATAACCAATGTTCATAAGGCCAGAATCTCATGTAGTCCCAGTAATATCTATGGAGGTGGGATAGATATGGCCACTACTTATCCACTGCATGATAGCTAAATGGCTGTCGTTTGTATGGAGAAATAATAGTATATTAACCTAAATCTCATATAGTCCCAGTAATATCTATGGAGGTGGGATAGATATGGCCACTACTTATCCACTGCATGATAGCTAAATGGCTGTCGTTTGTATGGAGATATAATAGTATATTAACCTAAATCTCATATAGTCCCAGTAATATCTATGGAGGTGGGATAGATATGGCCACTACTTATCCACTGCATGATAGCTAAATGGCTGTCGTTTGTATGGAGATATAATAGTATATTAACCTAAATCTCATGTAGTCTCAGTAATATCTATAGAGGTGGGATAGATATGGCCACTACTTATCCACTGGATGATAGCTAAATGGCTGTCGTTTGTATGGAGATATAATAGTATATTAACCTAAATCTCATATAGTCCCAGTAATATCTATGGAGGTGGGATAGATATGGCCAATACTTATCCACTGGATGATAGCTAAATGGCTGTCGTTTGTATGGAGATATAATAGTACATTAACCTAAATCTCATATAGTCCCAGTAATATCTATGGAGGTGGGATAGATATGGCCACTACTTATCCACTGGATGATAGCTAAATGGCTGTCGTTTGTATGGAGATATAATAGTATATTAACCTAAATCTCATATAGTCCCCGTAATATCTATGGAGGTGGGATAGATATGGCCACTACTTATCCACTGGATGATAGCTAAATGGCTGTTGTTTGTATGGAGATATAATAGTATATTAACCTAAATCTCTATGAAGGAACGGGTTAAATGGCTGTCGTTTGTATGGAGATATAATAGTATATTAACCTAAATCTCTGTGAAGGAAAGGGTTAAATGGCTGTCATTTATATGGAGATATAATAGTATATTAACCTAAATCTCTATGAAGGAACGGGTTAAATGGCTGTCGTTTGTATGGAGATATAATAGTATATTAACCTAAATCTCTATGAAGGAAAGGGTTAAATGGCTGTCGCTTGTATGGAGATATAGTAGTATATTAACCTAAATCTCTATGTAGGAAAGGGTTAATAACATTGATTAGCAACTGGTCTAAGCTCATAATTGATCATTTCGTTAATTTATTTAACTATAGGATATGATATAATGCTCTGGCATATTGACAAGCAGTCCAATATTAAAATCTATTGCATAACAAGTACAAAGGTATGACGCCTTGACCTTAGTTTATACAAAGTTAGTTTAGCTCGGATTGCGAAACAAGATCTTACAACTTATATCTATCAATCAAATGGAAGTCGTGATAGCGCAGTGGATGCGCGTTCGCTTCAGGTGCGAAAGGTCCGGAGTTCGAGCCCCGCTGGAGCCGTTACGATTGTGTCCTTAGGCAAGGCATTTAAATTCCACATTGCCTCTTCTCTCTCCTTCATGGCGATGGATTCCATCAGGAATGAGGTCTCGATAGTGATTAATATAAGTTGAAAGAATTTGTTTCGCAATCGAGCTAAAATAAATTTGTATAAAATAAATAATCAATCACTTCTCCCAAAAATTCTGACCTAGAATGACCCTGGGCTACGGTACTGTAAGGGCACAATGGTAACGGCTCCAGCGGGGCGTGAGTGTTTTAATTGGTTTTAAATAGCTTACATTCTCTTCTGGATAGTCCTTCCCCGAGATTGAGCAGTATATTCTTCACTTCGCTTGTCTGTACATAGCCATTACCTTTCTCATCATGTGCTGAAAGAAATCCACATCAGCGACGATAAATAAACGTAAAACACACACACACAGACCCAATAAAATTAACAGTCTTTCAGATGGGACGTTAAACCGAGGTCTCGTGTCGGTGCTGTACACCGTGCACATAAAAGAACCAGAGGAGACTCTGGAATGGGTCTCTGTCTGTATCATTGCACTATCCTCCAAAACTCTAAAATTACTAATCTCTTCAGGAGGCGTCACTCATATGGGCAACCGGTAGCGACGATAAACAAACGTAAAACACACACACACAGACCTCTCAATAGGCTTACAAAAAAGTGTAGATCCAGATGAGCCGGCTCGTGACGAGCCGTCTCATCAGGATCTGCACTTTTTGCCAGTAATATTACTATTTTTAAACAAAAATTACCACTTTTGATAAATGAACTGGTCCAAATGTAATTTTCTTATTCATTTATTGGTCTGAAAATATCATGGACATAAGGGACTTACATTCTAACATGACTCGGCATTTTGTCTGTACTATATATGTATATGCAAATAAGGGAATTTACCATGTTAATTTAAACTTTATTTATTTTACAACGATTGCGAAACAAGTTTTAACAACTTATATTAATCACTCTCGTTGGCGCAGATGAAAGCGTAAATGTGGTCATTCGTGTGGGAGGAAACCGGAGAAAACCCACCTGTCCGATCTGGCGACCACAGTACCATCTCACATACTTCCCATTCCGAGGATCGAACCCGGGTTGCATTGGTGAGAAGCGAGCATGCTAACCACTGTGCTAATTGGACAGCATTAAAATAATTGTTTCGTCTTTATATTTGGTAATTCTTAGCTTTTTGTAAAATAACGAGTATAAAACACATTCACCTGACGTGTAAATCAGATTTGGCAAGGAATGTGTACTTCACATAGTGTCCTCGGCATATTTCATATATACGACTTGAAATACCATTTTAAAGTGGTTGTGGCTGTCCGATTAGCGCAGTGGTTAGCACTTCTCACCAACTCTGTATCCTGACCTACCTCCGAATGCATTTGAAATCTCCCTTACTGTTGCTATGTATCCTGATCTACCTCTGAATGCATTTGAAATCTCCCTTACTGTTGCTATGTATCCTGATCTACCTCTGAATACATTTGAAATCTCCCTTACTGTTGCTATGTATCCTGATCTACCTCTGAATGCATTTGAAATCTCCCTTACTGTTGCTATGTATCCTGATCTACCTCTGAATGCATTTGAAATCTCCCTTACTGTTGCTATGTATCCTGACCTACCTCTGAATGCATTGAAATCTCCCGTACCGTTACTCTGTATCCTGATCTACCTCTGAATGCATTTGAAATCTCCCTTACCGTTACTCTGTATCCTGACCTACCTCTGAATGCATTTGAAATCTCCCTTACTGTTACTCTGTATTCTGACCTACCTCTGAATGTATTTGAAAACTCCCTTACTGTTACTATGTATCCTGACCTACCTCTGAATGTATTTGAAATCTCCCTTACTCTGTATCCTGACCTACCTCTGAATGCATTTGAAATCTCCCATACCGTTACTCTGTATCCTGACCTACCTCTGAATGTATTTGAAATCTCCCGTACTCTGATCCTGACCTACCTCTGAATGTATTTGAAATCTCCCGTACTCTGATCCTGACCTACCTCTGAATGTATTTGAAATCTCCCGTACTCTGATCCTGACCTACCTCTGAATGTATTTGAAATCTCCCTTACTCTGTATCCTGACCTACCTCTGAATGTATTTGAAATCTCCCGTACTCTGATCCTGACCTACCTCTGAATGCATTTGAAATCTCCCGTACTCTGTATCCTGACCTACCTCTGAATGCATTGAAATCTACCGTACCGTTACTCTGTATCCTGACCTACCTCTGAATGTATTTGAAATCTCCCTTACCGTTACTCTGTATCCTGACCTACCTCTGAATGTATTTGAAATCTCCCGTACTCTGTATCCTGACCTACCTCTGAATGCATTTGAAATCTCCCGTACTCTGTATCCTGACCTACCTCTGAATGCATTTGAAATCTCCCTTACCGTTACTCTGTATCCTGACCTACCTCTGAATGTATTTGAAAACTCCCTTACTGTTACTATGTATCCTGACCTACCTCTGAATGTATTTGAAATCTCCCTTACTCTGTATCCTGACCTACCTCTGAATGCATTTGAAATCTCCCATACCGTTACTCTGTATCCTGACCTACCTCTGAATGTATTTGAAATCTCCCGTACTCTGATCCTGACCTACCTCTGAATGTATTTGAAATCTCCCTTACTGTTGCTATGTATCCTGATCTACCTCTGAATGCATTTGAAATCTCCCTTACTGTTGCTATGTATCCTGATCTACCTCTGAATGCATTTGAAATCTCCCTTACTGTTGCTATGTATCCTGACCTACCTCTGAATGCATTGAAATCTCCCGTACCGTTACTCTGTATCCTGATCTACCTCTGAATGCATTTGAAATCTCCCTTACCGTTACTCTGTATCCTGACCTACCTCTGAATGCATTTGAAATCTCCCTTACTGTTACTCTGTATTCTGACCTACCTCTGAATGTATTTGAAAACTCCCTTACTGTTACTATGTATCCTGACCTACCTCTGAATGTATTTGAAATCTCCCTTACTCTGTATCCTGACCTACCTCTGAATGCATTTGAAATCTCCCATACCGTTACTCTGTATCCTGACCTACCTCTGAATGTATTTGAAATCTCCCGTACTCTGATCCTGACCTACCTCTGAATGTATTTGAAATCTCCCGTACTCTGATCCTGACCTACCTCTGAATGTATTTGAAATCTCCCGTACTCTGATCCTGACCTACCTCTGAATGTATTTGAAATCTCCCTTACTCTGTATCCTGACCTACCTCTGAATGTATTTGAAATCTCCCGTACTCTGATCCTGACCTACCTCTGAATGCATTTGAAATCTCCCGTACTCTGTATCCTGACCTACCTCTGAATGCATTGAAATCTACCGTACCGTTACTCTGTATCCTGACCTACCTCTGAATGTATTTGAAATCTCCCTTACCGTTACTCTGTATCCTGACCTACCTCTGAATGTATTTGAAATCTCCCGTACTCTGTATCCTGACCTACCTCTGAATGCATTTGAAATCTCCCGTACTCTGTATCCTGACCTACCTCTGAATGCATTTGAAATCTCCCTTACCGTTACTCTGTATCCTGACCTACCTCTGAATGTATTTGAAAACTCCCTTACTGTTACTATGTATCCTGACCTACCTCTGAATGTATTTGAAATCTCCCTTACTCTGTATCCTGACCTACCTCTGAATGCATTTGAAATCTCCCATACCGTTACTCTGTATCCTGACCTACCTCTGAATGTATTTGAAATCTCCCGTACTCTGATCCTGACCTACCTCTGAATGTATTTGAAATCTCCCGTACTCTGATCCTGACCTACCTCTGAATGTATTTGAAATCTCCCGTACTCTGATCCTGACCTACCTCTGAATGTATTTGAAATCTCCCTTACTCTGTATCCTGACCTACCTCTGAATGTATTTGAAATCTCCCGTACTCTGATCCTGACCTACCTCTGAATGCATTTGAAATCTCCCGTACTCTGTATCCTGACCTACCTCTGAATGTATTTGAAATCTCCCGTACTCTGATCCTGACCTACCTCTGAATGTATTTGAAATCTCCCGTACTCTGATCCTGACCTACTTCTGAATGTATTTGAAATCTCCCTTACTCTGTATCCTGACCTACCTCTGAATGTATTTGAAATCTCCCGTACTCTGATCCTGACCTACCTCTGAATGCATTTGAAATCTCCCGTACTCTGTATCCTGACCTACCTCTGAATGTATTTGAAATCTCCCGTACTCTGTATCCTGACCTACCTCTGAATGCATTTGAAATCTCCCGTACTCTGTATCCTGACCTACCTCTGAATGCATTGAAATCTCCCGTACCGTTACTCTGTATCCTGACCTACCTCTGAATGCATTTGAAATCTCCCTTACCATTACTCTGTATCCTGACCTACCTCTGAATGTATTTGAAAACTCCCGTACCGTTACTCTGTATCCTGACCTACCTCTGAATGCATTTGAAATCTCCCGTACTCTGTATCCTGACCTACCTCTGAATGTATTTGAAATCTCCCGTACTCTGATCCTGACCTACCTCTGAATGTATTTGAAATCTCCCTTACTCTGTATCCTGACCTACCTCTGAATGTATTTGAAATCTCCCGTACTCTGTATCCTGACCTACCTCTGAATGCATTTGAAATCTCCCGTACTCTGTATCCTGACCTACCTCTGAATGCATTGAAATCTCCCATACCGTTACTCTGTATCCTGACCTACCTCTGAATGCATTTGAAATCTCCCTTACCGTTACTCTGTATCCTGACCTACCTCTGAATGTATTTGAAAACTCCCGTACCGTTACTCTGTATCCTGACCTACCTCTGAATGCATTTGAAATCTCCCGTACTCTGTATCCTGACCTACCTCTGAATGCATTTGAAATCTCCCGTACTCTGTATCCTGACCTACCTCTGAATGCATTTGAAATCTCCCTTACTCTGTATCCTGACCTACCTCTGAATGCATTTGAAATCTCCCTTACTCTGTATCCTGACCTACCTCTGAATGCATTTGAAATCTCCCTTACTCTGTATCCTGACCTACCTCTGAATGCATTTGAAATCTCCCGTACTCTGTATCCTGACCTACCTCTGAATGCATTTGAAATCTCCCTTACTGCATCCTCCTTCGTATTATGCTCATGCATAACTTCTAAAAATGATGCAAAATCTATCTTTCCATCTGAAAAACATTAAACAAAGTGTAATAATTACAACTAGTTTATACATACTTTATACACATTCAACACCAAGTAACAGAAATGGACTGGTCCATGATATTTTTAGACCAATAAATTAATAAGAAAATTATATTTGGACCAGTTCATTTATCAAAATAGGTAATTTTGTCTAAAAATAGTAATATTACTGACAAAAAGTGCAAATCCTAATGAGAAGAGCTGGCTCATCTGGATCTACACTTTTTGTAATCGTATTTAGGGGGCTGTGGTGTTGAAATGGTTAATTATACAAGGTTTGCTGGAAATCAACCGTCTATTATAATTTTGATTTTGGAGTTTAAAGTTGTACCAACAGCGTAGGTCATATTGTGGAAGTCGGGGATGCGCAATCGCTTCAGGTGCAAAAGGTCCGGAGTTCGAGACCCGCTGGAGCCGTTACGATTGTGCCCTTAGACAAGGCACCTGGGTATAACCACTGATCTTCGTAAAGCCAACTTGCTTCTTCACTTGAAAGAATCACACCCCTAGTGTGATTCAAACTTACAGTGGTGAGGGGCACGTGATTTGAGGTCAACAACCATAACCACTTGGCCACGGAGGTTCTTTGAGGTCAACAGCCATAACCACTTGGCCACGGAGGTTCTTTGAGGTCAACAGCCATAACCACTTGGCCACGGAGGTTCTTTGAGGTCAACAGCCATAACCACTTGGCCACGGAGGTTCTTTGAGGTCAACAGCCATAATCACTTGGCCACGGAGGTTCTTTGAGGTCAACAGCCATAACCACTTGGCCACGGAGGTTCTCCTTTTGTCAAATACATGGCATTGAATATTTATCTGTGAACTGTATGGTTCTTAGTTGGCTACAAGTTTATAAAATTGGCTCCAGTTTTTTTTCAATGAGAGACATCTCTAATTTTCTATTACCTCCCTTGGCAGATAAAGTCTGATTTATTCCAAAATGTGAATAGGTTCTTTTAGTTAGAATCCTTTGTTTTTACTGTTGTTCCCTATGCACTAACCAGATGTTGCAGTATGAAAATTGTGACTTTATCAAAATCGTGTTAATTAACGTGATAGCATTGTTATAGAAATAAGTACCCATTGCATATACTGTAGGAGATCTGTCGAGATATAGTAATTTAATAATTATATAAAGCGATAGTGGAATAAAATTGCTAGCATGTTGTGCAAAGAAAACAACCGGAGTTCGAGCCCCGCTGGAGCCGTTACGATTGTGCCCTTAGACAAGGCATTTAAATTCCACATTGCCTCTTCTCTCTCCTTCATGGCGATGGATTCTATCAGGAATGAGGTCTCGAGAGTGATTAATATAAGTTGAAAGAACTTGTTTCGCAATCGAGCTAAAATAAATTTGTATAAACTAAAGAAAACAACGATAAAAACAGAGAAAACACTTAATAGGACCTATCTACTTATAGGGAGTATTCAGGGTCAGTAACTGACCGATGTCTCTCATTGGCGACAGAAGTGGCTCAGACAAAAATCCAGACATAGGGGAACCTGCATACCGGTATATCATATGACATACATACCTTTTACATATTTATTGAAGTAGCTTTGTATTTCCACCCCTGTTGGACTGTATGCCAGAGATCTCATTATACTGCCCAATTCTGGCTCACTGGTTGTATAACCCCTCTTTGCGATGAAGAAAAAACATTCCTTGAACACTGCAAAACATATTCATTGAATTGAATACGAAATTTACAATTTTCAAAGTCATTATATCAAAAAGCCCCGCTGAAGCCGTTACGATTGTGCCCTTAGGCAAGGCATTTAAATTCCACGGTGCCTCTTCTCTCTCCCTCGTAGCAATGGAATCGATCAGGAATGAGACAGGGATCATTATAGAGGGCGAAATTGTCGCCCTAGGGACCCTGACTTCACCTCTCCCTAATAAAAAAAAATTATTTTTTGGTTTTTTACGATTTTCAAGTTGTAATAACTTGCTTCCCAATCGAGCTAAACTAAATTTGTTTAAAGTAATAAAAAAGTCTGAAAGATTCATCTACAGACATACATTTATATATTACTTTGACTTTACTTTGGAATAACTCAGTCTTCTTTGGTTCATTCACATGTAATGTATGTTCCATTTTGTCTAACGCATTTTGGGGACCTAGATATGTTTTCATGCACAGGCTTAGTTGACCTAAGCGATTAACCACTACTAAGCAATGGGTGTGAGGTGCCTTGCTCAAGGACACTACATACGTGCCCTTACTGAGTATCGAACATGGTACCGTTCAATTCCAAATCCGACTCTGGACCACGGTGCCACACCTAACTACATGTAGCTGCACCCATACACAATATGTGGTTTTCGCTTGTTTGTTTCCTGAGGTTTAGTCACACAACCAGCTTAGGTCACATGGTTACTCTACAGCAGCTTAGGACACATGGTTACTCTATAGCAGCTTAGGTCACATGGTTACTCTATAGCAGCTTAGGTCACATGGTTACTCTATAGCAGCTTAGGTCACATGGTTACTCTACAGCAGCTTAGGTCACATGGTTACTCTATAGCAGCTTAGGTCACATGGTTACTCTATAGCAGCTTAGGTCACATGGTTACTCTCCAGCAGCTTAGGTCACATGGTTACTCTACAGTAGCTTAGGTCACATGGTTACTCTACAGCAGCTTAGGTCATATGGTTCCACTCCTGCAGCTTAGGTCACATGGTTACTCTCCAGCAGCTTAGGTCACATGGTTCCTCTACAGCAGCTTAGGTCACATGGTTACTCTACAGCAGCTTAGGTCACATGGTTACTCTACAGCAGCTTAGGTCACATGGTTACTCTACAGCAGCTTAGGTAACATGGTTACTCTATAGCAGCTTAGGTCACATGGTTACTCTACAGCAGCTTAGGTCACATGGTTACTCTACAGCAGCTTAGGTCACATGGTTACTCTCCAGCAGCTTAGGTCACATGGTTACTCTACAGTAGCTTAGGTCACATGGTTACTCTACAGCAGCTTAGGTCACATGGTTACTCTCCAGCAGCTTAGTTCATATGGTTACTCTACAGCAGCTTAGGTCACATGGTTACTCTCCAGCAGCTTAGGTCACATGGTTACTCTCCAGCAGCTTAGGTCACATGGTTACTCTCCAGCAGCTTAGGTCACATGGTTACTCTCCAGCAGCTTAGGTCATATGTTTACTCTACAGCAGCTTAGGTCACATGGTTACTCTCCAGCAGCTTAGGTTATATGGTTACTCTACAGCAGCTTAGGTTATATGGTTTCTCCAGCAGCTTAGGTTATATGGTTACTCTACAGCAGCTTAGGTTATATGGTTTCTCCAGCAGCTTAGGTTATATGGTTTCTCCAGCAGCTTAGGTTATATGGTTTCTCCAGCAGCTTAGGTTATATGGTTACTCTACAGCAGCTTAGGTTATATGGTTTCTCCAGCAGCTTAGGTTATATGGTTTCTCCAGCAGCTTAGGTTATATGGTTTCTCCAGCAGCTTAGGTTATATGGTTACTCTACAGCAGCTTAGGTTATATGGTTTCTCCAGCAGCTTAGGTTATATGGTTTCTCCAGCAGCTTAGGTTATATGGTTTCTCCAGCAGCTTAGGTCACATGGTTTCTACAGCAGCTTAGGTTATATGGTTTCTCCAGCAGCTTAGGTTATACGGTTTCTCCAGCAGCTTAGGTTATATGGTTTCTCCAGCAGCTTAGGTTATATGGTTTCTCCAGCAGCTTAGGTTATATGGTTTCTCCAGCAGCTTAGGTTATATGGTTTCTCCAGCAGCTTAGGTTATATGGTTTCTCCAGCAGCTTAGGTTATATGGTTTCTCCAGCAGCTTAGGTTATATGGTTTCTCCAGCAGCTTAGGTTATATGGTTTCTCCAGCAGCTTAGGTTATATGGTTTCTCCAGCAGCTTAGGTTATATGGTTTCTCCAGCAGCTTAGGTTATATGGTTTCTCCAGCAGCTTAGGTTACATGGTTACTCTCCAGCAGCTTAGGTTATATGGTTTCTCCAGCAGCTTAGGTTATATGGTTTCTCCAGCAGCTTAGGTTATATGGTTTCTCTACAGCAGCTTAGGTTATATGGTTACTCTACAGCAGCTTAGGTTATATGGTTCTCCAGCAGCTTAGGTTATATGGTTTCTCTCCAGCAGCTTAGGTTATATGGTTTCTCCAGCAGCTTAGGTTATATGGTTTCTCTCCAGCAGCTTAGGTTATATGGTTTCTCCAGCAGCTTAGGTTATATGGTTTCTCTACAGCAGCTTAGGTTATATGGTTACTCTACAGCAGCTTAGGTTATATGGTTTCTCCAGCAGCTTAGGTTATATGGTTTCTCCAGCAGCTTAGGTTATATGGTTTCTCTACAGCAGCTTAGGTTATATGGTTACTCTACAGCAGCTTAGGTTATATGGTTTCTCCAGCAGCTTAGGTTATATGGTTTCTCTCCAGCAGCTTAGGTTATATGGTTTCTCCAGCAGCTTAGGTTATATGGTTTCTCTCCAGCAGCTTAGGTTATATGGTTTCTCCAGCAGCTTAGGTTACATGGTTTCTCTACAGCAGCTTAGGTTATATGGTTTCTCCAGCAGCTTAGGTTATATGGTTTCTACAGCAGCTTAGGTTATATGGTTTCTCCAGCAGCTTAGGTCACATGGTTACTCTCCAGCAGCTTAGGTCACATGGTTTCTCCAGCAGCTTAGGTTATATGGTTACTCTCCAGCAGCTTAGGTCACATGGTTACTCTACAGCAGCTTAGGTTATATGGTTTCTCCAGCAGCTTAGGTTATATGGTTTCTCCAGCTATTATTTGTGGATATAGACAACAGGTCCCCCTCCAAGCCTGGAATCGACGGGCCTTGGGTTCGATACTTGGTCAGGGTACGTAGTTCATGTCATTAAGCAAGGCACCTCACACGCATTCAGATTAAGGTTAACCGCTTAGGAAAAACATGTCTAGAATATCCCCGGTGACCCTAATATCGGTGAATACTAATGAGCGGTGATATCAGAATAAATCTATAAGCTGCACATGCTCATTTTGTGCTTACTATTAACAATACCACAACTATGATAGTATCAATAGCAAAACCAAGCTGTCATTTCTACGGTTAAATTTACCTTCATTTTAAATTTTATCAAATGTTCATTTAGTCAATATTTAGATGAATTTCATTGAATTTGTTATCTATCGGCTGCATTTGACATTTGTAAGGTGCCCCGTACTTATGTCACATGATTGTCTTATATGCAGGGATCATTCTAGACGGCGATGTTGGCGAAATAGTCGCCCTAGGGCCCCTGACTTCGCCATCTGTGGGCCCCACTTCTCCCTTGTAATTATTTTATTTTTTTACAATATTCATACAAAATTTTGTTCAGTAAGATACACTGGCTCATTATGAAGCACTTCTTATATTCAAATGTTGTATTTAATGGTCATACTGTGTGCATTTTAACCATATTTTGTTGAAATTAATTCAATAACACCATTTAAGCACGCGATCGCGCGCTTTCTCACATCTCCCACATATTCTGACCTAGAATGAACCCTGTATATGGCATGTATTGCTACTGGTATAAAGTTATGAGGTGAAATTTACATTGTCATCGATCATGGGTATCACCGCGTAAATAAATGACAGCTTTCACTTTATTATTGATTCAGTTATGATTTATTTCTGAAACAAATATACATTGCTTATGTCACAAAATACAGGGCGGATTAGGCGAGTAGTTCGTGCAGAAATATGTTTATGCAAGGTATGTATAGGGATCATTCTAGAGGGCGATGTGGGCGAAATTGTCGCCCTAGGGACCCTGACTTTGCCCTCTGGGGGCCCCACTTCCTACGATTTTCAAACCAAATGTTGTCTAGTAAGATACACTGGCCCATTATAAACCACTGCTTCTATTCAAAGGTTGTACTGTGCATTTTAACCTTATTTTGCAGAAGTATATTAAAGAACACCATTTATGGAAGCGATCACGCGCTTTCTCATTTCTCCCAAAAATTCTTACCTAGAATGAACCCCGATTGTGCGTGATAATCACTTCTACGCTAGGACAACGCGAGGGCTATCGATATTTAATATTCAAATTCACATTTTATCCTGAAATTCTAGAAACTAGTTTGCTTATATGACATAAATATTTTCAATACCGGTGCTTGATATGTCAGATCATAGATGAATATTCACATGAATATATTATATACATTGCGTTTTTGAGTGAGAGGGACATACAGGGTACCATAAGATGAACATATCCTGTCGTCTTATATCCAGAGAAACAGTTAAGACCATTGCTACAGGTACACGTTTTATGATGGATATGTAGTGGTCATTTAGAGTACATGTATATGTCGCATTAGGTGTGAAACAGAAATATAACATGTATGTAAATGCTGTATGTGACCTGTCCTCGCAATAAATGCTGTGTCTAGCCCTGGCAACAGTTGTTTAGTTGTATTTTGCATGGTTCATTCAGGGTCAGAATTTCTGGGAGAAGTGAGAAAGCGTGTGATTGCTTCTTTAAATGGTGTTCTTTAATATACTTCTGCAAAATAGGGTTAAAATTCACAGTACAACCATTAAATACAACATTTGAATAGAAGGAGTGCTTTATAATGGGCCAGTGTATCTTACTAGACAAAAAAAAAATTGAAAATCGTAAAAACCAAAAATAAGTGGGGCCCCCAGAGGGCAAAGTCAGGGTCCCTAGCCTAGGGCGACAATTTCGCCCACATCGCCCTCTAGAATGATCCCTGTTTTGCGAATGGTGGTGTTAAGACTGGAATATACATACAAAGCAATATTTCAGTCACCCATTTGTAGTGTATTTCGGCATGGGTAGAACATTGGCCAGGCTAGCTCAGTTGGTAGAGTTGTCCGACTAGTGTACGGGAGGTTGTGGGTTTGAGTCCCACGTCGGGTCACTAACTTTTCCGCTCTTTTTTTGCTTGGTCACTTTAATGGTGACGAGGATATATGGTACGGGCAAAGGAGTAGGGGTGCGGCTCCAGGAATCGGAGTGCGGCTCTAAAGAATAAAATAGGGAAGAGTGTAGTGTATTTCGGCATAGGCAGAACACCGGCCAGGATAGCTCAGTTGGTAGAGCTGTCCAACTAGTGTTCGGGAGGTCGTGGGTTCGAGAAATAAACGAATTACTCTCGATTCGCCACAATCACGATTCACCACAGAGTAAACATGATTCGCCACAACTCAAACACGATTCGCCACATCTAAAACACGATTCGCCACGTGTTTTAACTGTGGCGAATCATGTTTATTCTGTGGCGAATCGAGATGTGGCGAATCGTGATTGTGGCGAATTGAGATAATACCAAGTAAACAGGTACAACTGGGCGTGGTCATAAATAATTAAATTGATGACAGGTGTAAACAAAATCACATAAATTCAGGTAATTTACTTACAATCTATGTCGCTCTGGCTGAAAAACTTCGTCTGAAATAGAAATCAGGATTACGGTTTTAGCAAAATATAATTAATGATAATAATACTGTACAATAAACAAGAAAATACAAAACAAACAAATAACAAACCATATTTTATTTGTGTAGGTAGAGTAACTTCCCGTAGCTTCTTTATATGGCTAAAACCAATACCATTATCCGGTCATGTCCGGATTTGCCAACTACTATCTATCTGTCTGTCTGTCCTCTTGCTGTGATGTAGCCATGTTCTATCTATCTATCTTCCGCTAATATCGAACCCCTCGCGGGGACGTAGACATGTTGCGCGTCAAAAATCGCAAAGAAGTTAAAAGTATGAGTAGTTAAAAGTATAATTTAAGAAGGTAATGAAAATAAGTTGTGGTAAAAGTTTAAAAGCAGCTACGCAGAACAACTAGAGACTGGCATGATTAATATGGCAAACTGCCGTATTGAATTGCTCTATGGTAGGGAGATGGACAATGTCAGGAGGGAGGTGGTTCCAATGATAGATTGTTATTGGAAAGAAGAAAAACGTGTAGTAGTCTGTAGTTGCTGTAATTAACCTATAGCTTAAGGAATGGCAATGGCGAGCAGGACGGGAGAGAGGAACTAGGTAATTTTCAATGGGAATAGCAACAAGATCATTATGATTCTTATACATAAGGGATATCCTATTGTCAATACGCCGTTGATCTAGTCTGCGTAGATTTAGGGAATGTAGCATGTCTGTAACACTAGAGGTACGATAGAAGTCAGCTCTTCGCTGGACACCTTCAATTTGGTCTATCAATGTTTGGGTATGGGGCGACCAGATCTCGGAGCCATATTCAAGCTGGAGTCTCACTAGTGTCTGGTAAGCCATGGTCTTAAAGGGTTCAGATTTGACCTGGATACGTAGAAATCCTAATGTTTGGTTTGCTTTCTTTGTTGACCTTTTTATGTGGGTGTCCCACGACAGGTTATTTGAGATATCCACGCCAAGGTATTTGGCTGAGGTGACCGACTCAAGTAGGACTCCATGGAGTTTATATTTGCTGGGAATAGGATGTTTCCTTCTGGTGACGTGGATAACTTGACATTTGGAGGGGTTAAATTCCATGTCCCACTCCAACTCCCACTCTTCTAATCTCTTAAGATCGTTTTGGAGTGTGACCGATTCATTTGCAGATGTCAGTGATAGATAGACTGCAGTATCATCTGCAAAGATGCGGACTTTGGAACTGATGTTTTGTGGGAGGTCGTTTATGTAGGCTAGGAAAAGCAGGGGTCCAATTACGGATCCCTGTGGGACTCCAGAGGACACCGGAATGGCCTCTGAACTAATACCATTAAGGACAACTGACTGGAGTCTATTATCTAGAAAACTCTTAATGCACCTTAATGTTTGACCTCTGACTCCATATTCATGCATTTTTAGTAGTACTTTCTCGTGATTGACCTTATCGAAAGTCTTACTGAAGTCTAATAGGATGAGATCTACCTGATGCTTATTGTAGACAGAGGTAACCAAGTCATTGACTAGCATTACTAGTTGGGTCACGCATGACCGTTTTTCTCTAAAACCATGCTGCAAATGGTACAGAATACTGTGGTTAGTGAAGTGTTTTACTATCGAGGAGGAAACTATGTTACGCGCCAATCCGCAAAGAAATGATAAGGATGAGTGTGTGTTTTACGTTTATTTATCGTCACTACCGGTTGCCCATTTGAGCGATGCCTCCTGAAGAGATTAGTCATTTTAGATTTTGAAAGACCTTTAATTGTATTAAGGTCAGACGGGGACTCGAACCGGATATCCTTGGATTACCAGTCCAATCAAAATCCAAGTATCTCCATGACGTCACCAACAAAAACGATGCTTATTGTCTTCTTCGATGTGTGAGGCGTGGTGCTGTGTCATGTGAGGCGTGGTGTTGTATCATGTGAGGCGTGGTGCTGTGTCATGTGAGACGCTGTGCTGTGTCATGTGAGGTGAGGTGCTGTGTCATGTGAAGCGTTGTGTTGTATCATGTGAGGCGTGGTGCTGTGTCATGTGAGACGCTGTGCTGTGTCATGTGAGGTGAGGTGCTGTGTCATGTGAAGCGTGGTGCTTTGTCATATGAGGCGTGGTGCTTTGTCATGTGAGGCGTTGTGCTGTGCCATGTGAGGCGTGGTGCTGTGTCGTGTGAGGCGTGGTGCTCTGTCATGTGAGGCGTGGTGCTGTGCCATGTGAGGCGTGGTGCTGTGTCGTGTGAGGCGTGGTGCTCTGTCATGTGAGGCGTTGTGCTGTGTCATGTGAAACGTGGTGCATTGTCATGTGAGACGTGGTGCTGTGTCATGTGAGGCGTTGTGCTGTGTCATGTGAGGCGTTGTGCTGTGTCATGTGAGGTGTGGTGCTAGCACGTGCCATGTGAGGCGTGGTGCTGTGCCATGAGAGGCGTTGTGCTGTGTCATGTGAGGCGTGGTGCTAGCACGTGTTATGTGAGGCATGGTGCTGTGTCATGTGAGGCGTTGTGCTGTGTCATGTGAGGTGTGGTGCTAGCACGTGTTATGTGAGGCGTGGTGCTGTGTCATGTGAGGCGTTGTGCTGTGTCATGTGAGGCGTGGTGCTAGCACGTGCTATGTGAGGGTGGTGCTGTGTCATGTGAGGCGTTGTGCTGTGTGATGTGAGGCGTTGTGCTGTGCCAGGTAAGGCGTGGTGCTGTGTCATGTGAGGCGTTTAGCTGTGTCAAGTAAGGCGTGGTGCTGTGTTATGTGAGGCGTTGTGCTGTGCCAGGTAAGGCGTGGTGCTGTGTCATGTGAGGCGTTTAGCTGTGTCAAGTAAGGCGTGGTGCTGTGTTATGTGAGGCGTGGTGCTGTGTCATGTGAGGCGTTGTGCTGTGTCATGTGAGGCGTTGTGCTGTGTCAGGTAAGGCGTGGTGCTAGCACGTGTTATGTGAGGTGTGGTGCTGTGTCATGTCGTCCCATATAAAAATCTTTAAAACAGGTTTGCAGCAAAAGGCAACTGGAATTATGTTTTTTTCATGTGCTGACATGTGGCCTACTGCAGGCTTGTCGCAAGAAGCGCCCCGGTTATGAAGCGGCATTCACCCTTCACCACGATAACACCACCTCGCATATGTCCGTAATTACAAAGGCTTGTAATGATATGGAATGTTTCTATGTGGCCTATTTGGTGTAACCCCATTTATTAAAATCCGTATGGTAGGGGTCACATACCCATCCACTACCAACCGTACATATTTTGTTTCATTTATTATAGATATATATGATGATAATAATAACAGCTGACAAAAATTCCGGAGTCCCGACGGCATACTTGAAAGTGAGGTTCAAGAGGCCCTCCACAAATGTTGGTGTCCTCTGGACTCTCTGACATCGTAGTGTGGACCTGTGAGGTTCAAGAGTCCCTCCTCAAATGTTGGTGTCCTCTGGACTCTGGGACATCGTAGTGTGGACCTATGAGGTTCAAGAGTCCCTCCACAAATGTTGGTTTCCTCTGGACTCTGTGACATCGTAGTGTGGACCTGTGAGGTTCAAGAGTCCCTCCTCAAATAGTGATGTCCTCGGGTCTCCGGGACATCGTTAATGTGGAACTGTGAGGTTCAAGGGTCCCTCCTCAAATGTTGTTGTCCTCGGGTCTCCGGGACATCGTTAATGTGGAACTGTGAGGTTCAAGACGCCCTCCTCAACTGTTGATGTTCTCGGGTCTCTGGGACATCGTTAATGTGGAACTGTGAGGTTCAAGACGCCCTCCTCAAATGTTGATGTTCTCGGGTCTCCGGGACATCGTTAATGTGGAACTGTGAGGTTCAAGACGCCCTCCTCAAATGTTGATGTTCTCGGGTCTCCGGGACATCGTTAATGTGGAACTGTGAGGTTCAAGGGTCCCTCCTCAAATGTTGATGTTCTTGGGTCTCCGGGACATCGTTAATGTGGAATTGTGAGGTTCAAGACGCCCTCCTCAAATGTTGATGTGCTCGCCTGCTCGGGTCTCCGGGACATAGTTAGTGTTGATGTGCTCGCCTGCTCGGGTCTCCGGGACATCGTTAATGTGGAGCTGTGAGGTTCAAGACGCCCTCCTCAAATGTTGATGTGCTCGCCTGCTCGGGTCTCCGGGACATCGTTAGTGTTGATGTGCTCGCCTGCTCGGGTCTCCGGGACATCGTTAATGTGGAACAGTGCTGTAAATGATGGAACGTGGATTAACGTTATGCTGCCTTGACATATTGGCATATTAGATTGATAGGACGCATCGATGATATAATCATAATATAGTATCGTACAGCTCACACATAGGTGGCCATCCGTATAACACGAGGAACTGACACACTACACCTGTCCTCCGAGACGTAGCTCACACATAGGTGGCCATCCGTATAAGACGAGGAACTGACACACTACACCTGTCCTCCGAGACGTAGCTCACACATAGGTGGCCATCCGTATAACACAAGAAACTGACACACTACACCTGTCCTCCGAGACGTAGCTCACACATAGGTGCCCATCCGTATAACACGAGGAACTGACACACTACACCTGTCCTCCGAGACGCAGCTCAACCAGAGCGCCTACATGTTCCCAGAGTGCCGGGGCCACTCCCTATCCTCGATCCTAGCGGAGGTAGCTTCAAATAAGGATATATAACTTAAAGAGAACACATATGGGCCTACAGAAACAGACGGATCTGTAGTCCAGTGGTAACACGCTGGACTGGTAATCCAGGGATCGCAGGTTCGATTCCCCGTCTGACCCTAATAAAATTAACAGTCTTTCGGATGGGACATTAAACCGAGGTCTCGTGTCGGTGCTGTACACCGGGCACGTAAGAGAACCAGAGAAGACTCTGGAATGAGTCTCTGTCTGTATCATTGCACTATCCTCCAAAAATCTAACAGGCACGCACGCACGCACGCACGCACGCACGCACGCACGCACGCACGCACGCACACACACACACACACACACACACACACCGGGCACGTAAGAGAACCAGGGGAGACTCTGGAATGAGTCTCTGTCTGTATCATTGCACTATCCTCCAAAAATCTAAAATGACTAATCTCTGCAGGAGGCGTCGCTCATATGGGCAACCGGTAGCGACGATAAATAAACGTAAAACACACACAGGCTTACATAAAATATGTATGTATTAATTTAATTTAATTAGGATAGCTATTCGCATGATAAAACCAATGCACTTCATGGGGAAATAAACTTAACAGTTAGTGAGGCCCTATCCGCTTGTTTAGTTTATGTTTGTGAGGCACCAACAGCTGAGGTCATAATGCGACTCCCCAGTAATCAACATCTTCTAAACATGGTTCTGTTTGTCATAAAACATAATGTTTGTGAGGCACCAACAGCTGAGGTCATATAGCGACTCCCCAGTAATCAACATCTTCTAAACATGGTTCTGTTTGTCATAAAACATAATGTTTGTGAGGCACCAACAGCTGAGGTCATATAGCGACTCCCCAGTAATCAACATCTTCTAAACATGGTTCTGCTTGTCATAAAACATAATGTTTGTGAGGCACCAACAGCTGAGGTCATATAGCGACTCCCCAGTAATCAACATCTTCTAAACATGGTTCTGTTTGTCATAAAACATAATGTTTGTGAGGCACCAACAGCTGAGGTCATATAGCGACTCCCCAGTAATCAACATCTTCTAAACATGGTTCTGTTTGTCATAAAACATAATGTTTGTGAGGGTGGGTCATATTGCTACTCCCCAGTAATCAACATCTTCTAAACATGGTTCTGTTTGTCATAAAACATAATGTTTGTGAGGCACCAACAGCTGAGGTCATATAGCGACTCCCCAGTAATCAACATCTTCTAAACATGGTTCTGTTTGTCATAAAACATAATGTTTGTGAGGTCATATAGCGACTCCCCAGTAATCAACATCTTCTAAACAGTTATGCATATTGAGAGTTGAACGCAAGACTGGCGTAACTACGTTTTGGCGAGGGTTGAGCCCAAGACTGTCGTAACTAAGTTTTGGAAAACTTTTCAAGATACACATTAAACTGTCTGTTTTATTTAAAATTTATTGTTTTAAAATATCGTGTTACAGAACATAATAAATAAACAAAATAAAAATTATGATGACACCTTATTTATGAAAGAGATATTAAAGAGATAGTTACTTACTACTGCATTGCGCTCTTTTCCTATTATTTGTGGATACATTTTGGCCGCAAGACAGTAGTAATTTTGCAGTCAAATGTTTTGACAATTGACAATATAAAATGAGTGCAAAAAAATAGTAAGTCTTGTGGATAGGACAATTAGTTGGTGAGTTCTTTTTATTTTTCAATAATTATGTGTGTGTTTTACGTTTGTTTATCGTCGCTACCGGTTGCCCATATGAGCGACGCCTCCTGAAGAGATTAGTCATTTTAGATTTCGGAGGATAGTGCAATGATACAGACAGAGACCCATTCCAGAGTCTCCTCTGGTTCTTTTACGTGCACGGTGTAAAGCACCGACACTAGACCTCGGTTTAACGTCCCATCTGAAAGACTGTTAATTTTATTATGGTCAGACGGGGGGGGGGTCGAACCTGCGATCCCTGGATTACCAGTCTAGCGTGTTACCACTGGACTACAGATCCGTCTGTATTAACTGTCAAGAAATTAACTCAACCATTATATACTAGCAACGTGTATCATGTTCGTTTTCAAGAATTTGAGTCACAACATGAGAAAACTGGTCTTACGGCATGTGTGAAATGTATGTTTATGTATAGAATAGTCAGCGCATGCGCGCAGTCTGATCAGTGTCTTCGCATTTCACTTCTCATTCAGTTCATTAATATTGGATGCATATTGTGTCTTATTCCCGATACAAACAGAAGACTCAGATCAGGATGCACATCAATGCAGTGTGATCTGGGCATTCACTGTTGATATAAGCCATCGGTAGGTCTTTTAGAAGTTATACAGTGAACTACGAGGGGCCTAATAAGACAGCATAGATATGTAAGATGATCTAGCCCCACAATTCACATACATATATTCCACTAGATATTATCATCTTTTTAAATAGCACTATTGATAACAATGTATTTCAACAGTTATTAAGGAATGAAACCTCTTTAGTCTATCTTTATCTTGGTTTTCATGACATGTATATCTGTATGCCGTTTAACTCTAGCCAACCTATCCTTACCCACTATACGTGACATACACCTCATTCCGTCATTTCGTCTCATTTTAGCAATAGTTCTCTCCAAACCATGTTCATTGCTTACCCTCTCTTACCATACAGTCATAACATATTTATTCTGCAGAAATAAAACGTGAATTTTATTTAGTTTACAACACTGCGAAACAATCTTTAAAATCTTATATTAATCACTGTTGCTGGTGTGAATGAAAGCGGATACTGTTTATAATTACATGTATTTATGTAGTCCTTTAGAGTGGGAGGAAACCATTTAGTGGTAGGAAGTCCTTTAGGGTGGGAGGAAACCCTTTAGTGGTAGGAAGTCCTTTAGGGTGGGAGGAAGTCCTTTAGTGGTAGGAAGTCCTTTAGGGTGGGAGGAAACCCTTTAGGGTGGGAGGAAGTCCTTTAGTGGTAGGAAGTCCTTTATGGTGGGAGGAAGTCCTTTATGGTGGGAGGAAACCCTTTAGTGGTAGGAAGTCCTTTATGGTGGGAGGAAGTCCTTTAGTGGTAGGAAGTCCTTTAGTGGTGGGAGGAAGTCCTTTATGGTGGGAGGAAACCCTTTAGTGGTAGGAAGTCCTTTAGTGGTAGGAAGTCCTTTAGGGTGGGAGGAAGTCATTTAGTGGGAGGAAGTCCTTTATGGTGGGAGGAAACCCTTTAGTGGTAGGAAGTCCTTTAGTGGGAGGAAGTCCTTTAGTGGGAGGAAACCCTTTAGTGGGAGAAGTCCTTTATGGGGGGAGGAACTCCTTTATGGTGGGAGGAAGTCCTTATGGTGGGAGGAAGTCCTTTAGTGGGAGGAAGTCCTTTAGTGGGAGGAAGTCCTTTAGTGGGAGGAAGTCCTTTAGTGGTAGGAAGTCCTTTAGTGGTAGGAAGTCCTTTAGTGGGAGGAAGTCCTTTAGTGGGAGGAAGTCCTTTAGTGGGAGGAAGTCCTTTAGTGGGAGGAAGTCCTTTAGTGGGAGGAAGTCCTTTAGTGGGAGGAAGTCCTTTAGTGGGAGGAAGTCCTTTATGGTGGGAGGAAGTCCTTTAGTGGGAGGAAGTCCTTTATGGTGGGAGGAAGTCCTTTAGTGGGAGGAAGTCCTTTATGGTGGGAGGAAGTCCTTTAGTGGGAGGAAGTCCTTTAGGGTGAGAGGAAGTCAGAGGAAAACCACTTGTCTGATTTCATCTCACATACCTACCTGCCCATATATGCAATAAATCTGGTAAGGGCCGTTGTCTCTGGAACGGGCCGTTGTCTAATGTTGTTAAAACTTGTGGCCCACCATTTGTATTTTCATGCTATGTATTGTATCTTTATGTGTATGCCATAATTATGTACTATTTATTTGCAATAAAATATGGTTAAATCACAATCCGGGTATCATTGGTGAGAAACGAGTGTGTTAACCGCTGCACTAATCGGACAGTGCGTTAACCGCTGCACTAATCGGACAGTGTGTTAACCGCTGCACTAATCGGACAGTGTGTTAACCGCTGCACTAATCGGACAGTGTGTTAACCGCTGCACTAATCGGACAGTGTGTTAACCGCTGCACTAATCGGACAGTGCGTTAACC
>JABXNX010000540.1:0-16026 GCA_014843695.1 Archivesica marissinica | reverse complement strand
ATAGTACAGGACGAGTATAGTACAGGAGTATAGTACAGGACGAGTATAGTACAGGACGAGTATAGTACAGGACGAGTATAGTACAGGACGAGTATAGTACAGGATGAGTATAGTACAGGACGAGCATAGTACAGGACGAGTATAGTACAGGACGAGTATAGTACTGAACGAGTATAGTACAGGACAAGTATAGTACAGGACCGAGTATAGTACAGGACGAGCATAGTACAGGACGAGATAGTAAAGGACCGAGTATAGTAAAGGACCGAGTATAGTACAGGACCGAGTATAGTACAGGACGAGTATAGTACAGGACGAGCATAGTACAGGACGGGTATAGTACAGGACGAGTATAGTACAGGACGAGTATAGTACAGGAGTATAGTACAGGACGAGTATAGTACAGGACGAGTATAGTACAGGACGAGTATAGTACAGGACGAGTATAGTACAGGACCGAGTATAGTACAGGACGAGTATAGTACGAGTATAGTACAGGACAAGTATAGTACAGGACGGGTATAGTACAGGACGAGTATAGTACAGGACGAGTATAGTACACGAGTATAGTACAGGACGAGAATAGTACAGGACGAGTATAGTACAGGACGAGAATAGTACAGGACGAGTATAGTACAGGACGAGTATAGTACAGGACGAGTATAGTACAGGAGTATAGTACAGGACGAGCTATAGTACAGGACGAGTATAGTACAGGACGAGTATAGTACAGGACGAGTATAGTACAGGACGAGCATAGTACAGGACGAGTATAGTACAGGACGAGTATAGTACAGGACGAGTATAGTACAGGAGTATAGTACAGGACGAGTATAGTACAGGACGAGTATAGTACAGGACGAGTATAGTACAGGACGAGTATAGGACGAGTATAGTACAGGACGAGTATAGTACAGGACGAGTATAGTACAGGACGAGTATAGTACAGGACGAGTATAGTACGAGTATAGTACAGGACGAGTATAGTACAGGACGAGTATAGTACAGGACGAGTATAGTACAGGACGAGTATAGTACAGGACGAGTATAGTACAGGACGAGTATAGTACAGGACGAGTATAGTACAGGACGAGTATAGTACGAGTATAGTACAGGACGAGTATAGTACAGGACGGGTATAGTACAGGACGAGTATAGTACAGGACGAGTATAGTACATAGTATAGTACAGGACGAGTATAGTACAGGACGAGTATAGTACAGGACGAGAATAGTACAGGACGAGTATAGTACAGGACGAGTATAGTACAGGACGAGTATAGTACAGGACGAGTATAGTACAGGACGAGTATAGTACAGGACGAGTATAGTACAGGACGAGTATAGTACAGGACGAGTATAGTACAGGACGAGTATAGTACAGGACGAGTATAGTACGAGTATAGTACAGGACGAGTATAGTACAGGACGAGTATAGTACGAGTATAGTACAGGACGAGTATAGTACGAGTATAGTACAGGACGAGTATAGTACAGGACGAGTATAGTACAGGACGAGTATAGTACAGGACGAGTATAGTACGAGTATAGTACAGGACGAGTATAGTACAGGACGAGTATAGTACAGGACCGAGTATAGTACTGAACGAGTATAGTACAGGACAAGTATAGTACAGGACGAGTATAGTACAGGACGAGTATAGTACGAGTATAGTACAGGACGAGTATAGTACAGGATGGGTATAGTACAGGACGAGTATAGTACAGGACGAGTATAGTACACGAGTATAGTACAGGACGAGAATAGTACAGGACGAGTATAGTACAGGACGAGTATAGTACAGGACGAGTATAGTACAGGACGAGCATAGTACAGGACGAGTATAGTACAGGACGAGTATAGTACAGGACGAGTATAGTACAGGACGAGTATAGTACAGGACGAGTATAGTACAGGACGAGTATAGTACAGGACGAGTATAGTACAGGACGAGCATAGTACAGGACGAGTATAGTACAGGACGAGTATAGTACAGGACGAGTATAGTACAGGACGAGTATAGTACAGGACGAGTATAGTACAGGACGAGTATAGTACAGGACGAGTATAGTACAGGACGAGTATAGTACAGGACGAGTATAGTACAGGAGTATAGTACAGGACGAGTATAGTACAGGACGAGTATAGTACAGGACGAGTATAGTACAGGATGAGTATAGTACAGGACGAGCATAGTACAGGACGAGTATAGTACAGGACGAGTATAGTACTGAACGAGTATAGTACAGGACAAGTATAGTACAGGACCGAGTATAGTACAGGACGAGCATAGTACAGGACGAGTATAGTAAAGGACGAGTATAGTAAAGGACCGAGTATAGTACAGGACCGAGTATAGTACAGGACGAGTATAGTACAGGACGAGCATAGTACAGGACGGGTATAGTACAGGACGAGTATAGTACAGGACGAGTATAGTACAGGAGTATAGTACAGGACGAGTATAGTACAGGACGAGTATAGTACAGGACGAGTATAGTACAGGACGAGTATAGTACAGGACGAGCATAGTACAGGACGAGTATAGTACAGGACGAGTATAGTACTGAACGAGTATAGTACAGGACAAGTATAGTACAGGACGAGTATAGTACAGGACGAGCATAGTACAGGACGAGTATAGTACAGGACGAGTATAGTACAGGACGAGTATAGTACAGGACGAGTATAGTACAGGACGAGTATAGTACAGGACGAGTATAGTACAGGACGAGTATAGTACAGGACGAGTATAGTACAGGACGAGTATAGTACAGGACGAGTATAGTATAGTACGAGTATAGTACAGGACGAGTATAGTACAGGACGGGTATAGTACAGGACGGGTATAGTACAGGACGAGTATAGTACATGAGTATAGTACAGGACGAGAATAGTACAGGACCGAGTATAGTACAGGACGAGTATAGTACGAGTATAGTACAGGACGAGTATAGTACAGGACGGGTATAGTACAGGACGGGTATAGTACAGGACGAGTATAGTACATGAGTATAGTACAGGACGAGAATAGTACAGGACCGAGTATAGTACAGGACGAGTATAGTACGAGTATAGTACAGGACGAGTATAGTACAGGACGGGTATAGTACAGGACGGGTATAGTACAGGACGAGTATAGTACATGAGTATAGTACAGGACGAGAATAGTACAGGACCGAGTATAGTACAGGACGAGTATAGTACGAGTATAGTACAGGACGAGTATAGTACAGGACGGGTATAGTACAGGACGGGTATAGTACAGGACGGGTATAGTACAGGACGAGTATAGTACATGAGTATAGTACAGGACGAGAATAGTACAGGACGAGGATAGTACAGGACGAGAATAGTACAGGACGACACGAGTATAGTACAGAATGACACGAGTATAGTACAGGATGAGTATAGTATAGGACGAGTATAGTACAGGACGACACGAGTATAGTACATGACGAGTATAGTACAGGACGAGTATAGTACAGGACGAGCATAGTACAGGACGAGCATAGTACAGGAAGAGTATAGTACAGGACGAGCATAGTACAGGACGAGTATAGTACAGGACGAGTATAGTACATGACGAGTATAGTACAGGATGAGTATAGTACAGGACGAGTATAGTACAGGACGAGTATAGTACAGGATGAGTATAGTACAGGACGAGTATAGTACAGGACGAGTATAGTACAGAACGAGTATAGTACAGGGCGAGTATAGTACAGGACGAGTATAGTACAGGACGAGTATAGTACAGGACGAGTATAGTACAGGACGACACGAGTATAGTACATGACGAGTATAGTACAGGACGAGCATAGTACAGGACGAGCATAGTACA
Source organism: Archivesica marissinica (assembly GCA_014843695.1). Classification (NCBI taxonomy): domain Eukaryota; kingdom Metazoa; phylum Mollusca; class Bivalvia; order Venerida; family Vesicomyidae; genus Archivesica; species Archivesica marissinica. The sequence continues at coordinate 12,182 of JABXNX010000540.1, read as the reverse complement.
GGACGAGTATAGTACAGGACGAGCATAGTACAGGACGAGTATAGTACAGGACGAGTATAGTACTGAACGAGTATAGTACAGGACAAGTATAGTACAGGACCGAGTATAGTACAGGACAACGAGTATAGTACGAGTATAGTACAGGACGAGTATAGTACAGGATGGGTATAGTACAGGACGAGTATAGTACAGGACGAGTATAGTACACGAGTATAGTACAGGACGAGAATAGTACAGGACGAGTACAGTACAGGACGAGAATAGTACAGGACGAGTATAGTACAGGACGAGCATAGTACAGGACGAGTATAGTACAGGACCGAGTATAGTACAGGACGAGTATAGTACAGGACGAGCATAGTACAGGACGGGTATAGTACAGGACGAGTATAGTACAGGACGAGTATAGTACAGGAGTATAGTACAGGACGAGTATAGTACAGGACGAGTATAGTACAGGACGAGTATAGTACAGGATGAGTATAGTACAGGACGAGTATAGTACAGGACGAGCATAGTACAGGACGAGTATAGTACAGGACCGAGTATAGTACAGGACCGAGTATAGTACAGGACGAGTATAGTACAGAACGACACGAGTATAGTACAGGACGAGTATAGTATAGGACAAGTATAGTACAGGACGAGTATAGTATAGGACAAGTATAGTACAGGACGACACAAGTATAGTACAGGACGACACAAGTATAGTACAGGACGAGTATAGTACAGGACGAGTATAGTACATGACGAGTATAGTACAGGATGAGTATACTACAGGACGAGTATAGTACAGGACGAGTATAGTACAGGATGAGTATAGTACAGGACGAGTATAGTACAGGACGAGTATAGTACAGAACGAGTATAGTACAGGACGAGTATAGTACAGGACGAGTATAGTACAGGACGAGTATAGTACAGGACGAGTATAGTACAGGACGAGTATAGTACAGGACGAGTATAGTACAGGACGAGTATAGTACAGGACGAGTATAGTACAGGACGAGTATAGTACAGGACGAGTATAGTACAGGACGAGTATAGTACAGGACGAGTATAGTACGATATAGTACAGGACGAGTATAGTACAGGACGAGTATAGTACAGGACGAGTAAAGGGATAGTACAGGACTATAGTAACGTATAGTACAGGAGTACAGACGAGATAGTACAGGACGAGATAGTACAGGACGAGTATAGTACAGGACGAGTATAGTACAGGACGAGTATAGTACAGGACGAGTATAGTACAGGACGAGTATAGTACAGGACGAGTATAGTACAGGACGAGTATAGTACAGGACGAGTATAGTACAGGACGAGTATAGTACAGGACGAGTATAGTACAGGACGAGTATAGTACAGGACGAGTATAGTACAGGACGAGTATAGTACAGGACGAGTATAGTACTATAGTACAGGACGAGTATAGTACAGGACCGAGTATAGTACAGGACGAGTATAGTACAGGACGAGCATAGTACAGGACGAGTATAGTACAGGACGAGTATAGTACAGGACGAGTATAGTACAGGAGTATAGTACAGGACGAGTATAGTACAGGACGAGTATAGTACAGGACGAGTATAGTACAGGACGAGTATAGTACAGGACCGAGTATAGTACAGGACGAGTATAGTACGAGTATAGTACAGGACGAGTATAGTACAGGACGGGTATAGTACAGGACGAGTATAGTACATGAGTATAGTACAGGACGAGAATAGTACAGGACGAGGATAGTACAGGACGAGGATAGTACAGGACGAGAATAGTACAGGACGACACGAGTATAGTACAGAATGACACGAGTATAGTACAGGATGAGTATAGTATAGGACGAGTATAGTACAGGACGACACGAGTATAGTACATGACGAGTATAGTACAGGACGAGTATAGTACAGGACGACACGAGTATAGTACAGGATGAGTATAGTATAGGACGAGTATAGTACAGGACGTCACGAGTATAGTACAGGACGACACGAGTATAGTACAGGATGAGTATAGTATAGGACGAGTATAGTACAGGACGACACGAGTATAGTACATGACGAGTATAGTACAGGACGAGAATAGTACAGGACGACACGAGTATAGTACAGGACGACACGAGTATAGTACAGGACAGGACGAGTATAGTACAGGACGAGTATAGTACAGGACGAGTATAGTACAGGACGAGTATAGTACAGGACGAGTATAGTACTGAACGAGTATAGTACAGGACAAGTATAGTACAGGACCGAGTATAGTACAGGACGAGTATCGTACGAGTATAGTACAGGACGAGTATAGTACAGGATGGGTATAGTACAGGACGAGTATAGTACAGGACGAGTATAGTACACGAGTATAGTACAGGACGAGAATAGTACAGGACGAGTACAGTACAGGACGAGAATAGTACAGGACGAGTATAGTACAGGACGAGCATAGTACAGGACGAGTATAGTACAGGACCGAGTATAGTACAGGACGAGTATAGTACAGGACGAGTATAGTACAGGACGAGTATAGTACAGGACGAGTATAGTACAGGACGAGTATAGTACAGGACGAGTATAGTACAGGACGAGTATAGTACAGGATGAGTATAGTACAGGACGAGTATAGTACAGGACGAGTATAGTACAGGACGAGTATAGTACAGGACCGAGTATAGTACAGGACGAGTATAGTACAGGACGAGTATAGTACAGGACGGTATAGTACGAGTATAGTACAGGACGAGTATAGTACATGAGTATAGTACAGGACGAGAATAGTACAGGACGAGGATAGTACAGGACGAGAATAGTACAGGACGAGTATAGTACAGGACGAGGATAGTAAAGGACGAGTATAGTACAGGATGAGTATAGTACAGGACGAGTATAGTACAGGACGAGTATAGTACAGGACGAGTATAGTACAGGACGAGTATAGTACAGGACGAGTATAGTACGAGTATAGTACAGGACGAGTATAGTACAGGACGAGTATAGTACAGGACGAGTATAGTACAGGACGAGTATAGTACAGGACGAGTATAGTACGAGTATAGTACAGGACGAGTGTAGTACAGGACGAGTATAGTACAGGACGAGTATAGTACAGGACGAGTATAGTACGAGTATAGTACAGGACGAGTATAGTACAGGACGAGTATAGTACAGGACCGAGTATAGTACTGAACGAGTATAGTACAGGACAAGTATAGTACAGGACCGAGTATAGTACAGGACGAGTATAGTACGAGTATAGTACAGGACGAGTATAGTACAGGATGGGTATAGTACAGGACGAGTATAGTACAGGACGAGTATAGTACACGAGTATAGTACAGGACGAGTATAGTACAGGACGAGTATAGTACAGGACGAGTATAGTACAGGACGAGTATAGTACAGGACGAGTATAGTACAGGACGAGCATAGTACAGGACGAGTATAGTACAGGACCGAGTATAGTACAGGACCGAGTATAGTACAGGACGAGTATAGTACAGGACGAGCATAGTACAGGACGGGTATAGTACAGGACGAGTATAGTACAGGAGTATAGTACAGGACGAGTATAGTACAGGACGAGTATAGTACAGGACGAGTATAGTACAGGACGAGTATAGTACAGGACCGAGTATAGTACAGGACGAGTATAGTACGAGTATAGTACAGGACGAGTATAGTACAGGACGGGTATAGTACAGGACGAGTATAGTACAGGACGGGTATAGTACAGGACGGGTATAGTACAGGACGAGAATAGTACAGGACGAGGATAGTACAGGACGAGAATAGTACAGGATGACACGAGTATAGTACAGAATGACACGAGTATAGTACAGGATGAGTATAGTATAGGACGAGTATAGTACAGGACGACACGAGTATAGTACATGACGAGTATAGTACAGGACGAGTATAGTACAGGACGACACGAGTATAGTACAGGATGAGTATAGTATAGGACGAGTATAGTACAGGACGTCACGAGTATAGTACAGGACGACACGAGTATAGTACAGGATGAGTATAGTATAGGACGAGTATAGTACAGGACGACACGAGTATAGTACATGACGAGTATAGTACAGGACGAGAATAGTACAGGACGACACGAGTATAGTACAGGACGACACGAGTATAGTACAGGACAGGACGAGTATAGTACAGGACGAGTATAGTACAGGACGAGTATAGTACAGGACGAGTATAGTACAGGACGAGTATAGTACTGAACGAGTATAGTACAGGACAAGTATAGTACAGGACGAGTATAGTACAGGACGAGTATGTACGAGTATAGTACAGGACGAGTATAGTACAGGATGGGTATAGTACAGGACGAGTATAGTACAGGACGAGTATAGTACACGAGTATAGTACAGGACGAGAATAGTACAGGACGAGTACAGTACAGGACGAGAATAGTACAGGACGAGTATAGTACAGGACGAGCATAGTACAGGACGAGTATAGTACAGGACCGAGTATAGTACAGGACGAGTATAGTACAGGACGAGTATAGTACAGGACGAGTATAGTACAGGACGAGTATAGTACAGGACGAGTATAGTACAGGACGAGTATAGTACAGGACGAGTATAGTACAGGATGAGTATAGTACAGGACGAGTATAGTACAGGACGAGCATAGTACAGGACGAGTATAGTACAGGACCGAGTATAGTACAGGACGAGTATAGTACGAGTATAGTACAGGACAAGTATAGTACAGGACGGGTATAGTACAGGACGGGTATAGTACAGGACGAGTATAGTACATGAGTATAGTACAGGACGAGAATAGTACAGGACGAGGATAGTACAGGACGAGAATAGTACAGGACGAGTATAGTACAGGACGAGCATAGTACAGGACGAGTATAGTACAGGATGAGTATAGTACAGGACGAGTATAGTACAGGACGAGTATAGTACAGGACGAGTATAGTACAGGACGAGTATAGTACAGGACGAGTATAGTACGAGTATAGTACAGGACGAGTATAGTACAGGACGAGTATAGTACAGGACGAGTATAGTACAGGACGAGTATAGTACAGGACGAGTATAGTACGAGTATAGTACAGGACGAGTATAGTACAGGACGAGTATAGTACAGGACGAGTATAGTACAGGACGAAATACGAGTATAGTACAGGACGAGTATAGTACAGGACGAGTATAGTACAGGACGAGTATAGTACAGAACGAGTATAGTACAGGACGAGTATAGTACAGGACCGAGTATAGTACAGGACGAGTATAGTACGAGTATAGTACAGGACGAGTATAGTACAGGATGGGTATAGTACAGGACGAGTATAGTACAGGACGAGTATAGTACACGAGTATAGTACAGGACGAGTATAGTACAGGACGAGTATAGTACAGGACGAGTATAGTACAGGACGAGTATAGTACAGGACGAGTATAGTACAGGACGAGTATAGTACAGGACGAGTATAGTACAGGACGAGTATAGTACAGGACGAGTATAGTACAGGACGAGTATAGTACAGGACGAGCATAGTACAGGACGAGTATAGTACAGGACGAGTATAGTACAGGAGTATAGTACAGGACGAGTATAGTACAGGACGAGTATAGTACAGGACGAGTATAGTACAGGACGAGTATAGTACAGGACGAGTATAGTACAGGACGAGTATAGTACAGGACGAGTATAGTACAGGACGAGTATAGTACAGGACGAGTATAGTACAGGACGAACGAGTATAGTACAGGACGAGTATAGTACAGGACGAGTATAGTACAGGACTCACGAGTATAGTACAGGACGACGAGTATAGTACAGGATGAGTATAGTATAGGACGAGTATAGTACAGGACGACACGAGTATAGTACATGACGAGTATAGTACAGGACGAGTATAGTACAGGACGAGTATAGTACAGGACGAACGAGTATAGTACAGACGAGTATAGTACAGGACGAGTATAGTACAGGACGAGTATAGTACAGGACGAGTATAGTACAGGACGAGTATAGTACAGGACGAGTATAGTACAGGACCGAGTATAGTACAGGACGAGTATAGTACGAGTATAGTACAGGACGAGTATAGTACAGGACGGGTATAGTACAGGACGAGTATAGTACATGAGTATAGTACAGGAGGAGAATAGTACAGGACGAGGATAGTACAGGACGAGGATAGTACAGGACGAGAATAGTACAGGACGACACGAGTATAGTACAGAATGACACGAGTATAGTACAGGATGAGTATAGTATAGGACGAGTATAGTACAGGACGAGAGTATAGTACAGACGAGTATAGTACAGGACGAGTATAGTACAGGACGAGTATAGTACAGGAGAGTATAGTAAGGACGAGTATAGTACAGGACGAGTATAGTACAGGACGACACGAGTATAGTACAGGAGAGTATAGTATAGGACGAGTATAGTACAGGACGACACGAGTATAGTACATGACGAGTATAGTACAGGACGAGAATAGTACAGGACGAGTATAGTACAGGACGAGTATAGTACAGGACGAGTATAGTACAGGACGAGTATAGTACAGGACGAGTATAGTACAGGACAAGTATAGTACAGGACCGAGTATAGTACAGGACGAGTATCGTACGAGTATAGTACAGGACGAGTATAGTACAGGATGGGTATAGTACAGGACGAGTATAGTACAGGACGAGTATAGTACACGAGTATAGTACAGGACGAGAATAGTACAGGACGAGTACAGTACAGGACGAGAATAGTACAGGACGAGTATAGTACAGGACGAGCATAGTACAGGACGAGTATAGTACAGGACCGAGTATAGTACAGGACGAGTATAGTACAGGACGAGTATAGTACAGGACGGGTATAGTACAGGACGAGTATAGTACAGGACGAGTATAGTACAGGACGAGTATAGTACAGGACGAGTATAGTACAGGATGAGTATAGTACAGGACGAGTATATTACAGGACGAGCATAGTACAGGACGAGTATAGTACAGGACCGAGTATAGTACAGGACGAGTATAGTACGAGTATAGTACAGGACAAGTATAGTACAGGACGGGTATAGTACAGGACGGGTATAGTACAGGACGAGTATAGTACATGAGTATAGTACAGGACGAGAATAGTACAGGACGAGGATAGTACAGGACGAGAATAGTACAGGACGAGTATAGTACAGGACGAGGATAGTAAAGGACGAGTATAGTACAGGATGAGTATAGTACAGGACGAGTATAGTACAGGACGAGTATAGTACAGGACGAGTATAGTACAGGACGAGTATAGTACAGGACGAGTATAGTACGAGTATAGTACAGGACGAGTATAGTACAGGACGAGTATAGTACAGGACGAGTATAGTACAGGACGAGTATAGTACAGGACGAGTATAGTACGAGTATAGTACAGGACGAGTGTAGTACAGGACGAGTATAGTACAGGACGAGTATAGTACAGGACGAGTATAGTACGAGTATAGTACAGGACGAGTATAGTACAGGACGAGTATAGTACAGGACCGAGTATAGTACTGAACGAGTATAGTACAGGACAAGTATAGTACAGGACCGAGTATAGTACAGGACGAGTATAGTACGAGTATAGTACAGGACGAGTATAGTACAGGATGGGTATAGTACAGGACGAGTATAGTACAGGACGAGTATAGTACACGAGTATAGTACAGGACGAGTATAGTACAGGACGAGTATAGTACAGGACGAGTATAGTACAGGATGAGTATAGTACAGGACGAGTATAGTACAGGACGAGCATAGTACAGGACGAGTATAGTACAGGACCGAGTATAGTACAGGACCGAGTATAGTACAGGACGAGTATAGTACAGGACGAGCATAGTACAGGACGGGTATAGTACAGGACGAGTATAGTACAGGAGTATAGTACAGGACGAGTATAGTACAGGACGAGTATAGTACAGGACGAGTATAGTACAGGACGAGTATAGTACAGGACCGAGTATAGTACAGGACGAGTATAGTACGAGTATAGTACAGGACGAGTATAGTACAGGACGGGTATAGTACAGGACGAGTATAGTACAGGACGGGTATAGTACAGGACGGGTATAGTACAGGACGAGAATAGTACAGGACGAGGATAGTACAGGACGAGAATAGTACAGGATGACACGAGTATAGTACAGAATGACACGAGTATAGTACAGGATGAGTATAGTATAGGACGAGTATAGTACAGGACGACACGAGTATAGTACATGACGAGTATAGTACAGGACGAGTATAGTACAGGACGACACGAGTATAGTACAGGATGAGTATAGTATAGGACGAGTATAGTACAGGACGTCACGAGTATAGTACAGGACGACACGAGTATAGTACAGGATGAGTATAGTATAGGACGAGTATAGTACAGGACGACACGAGTATAGTACATGACGAGTATAGTACAGGACGAGAATAGTACAGGACGACACGAGTATAGTACAGGACGACACGAGTATAGTACAGGACAGGACGAGTATAGTACAGGACGAGAATAGTACAGGACGAGTATAGTACAGGACGAGTATAGTACAGGACGAGTATAGTACAGGACGAGTATAGTACAGGACGAGTATAGTACAGGATGAGCATAGTACAGGACGAGCATAGTACAGGACGAGCATAGTACAGGACGAGTATAGTACAGGACGAGTATAGTACAGGACGAGTATAGTACAGGAGTATAGTACAGGACGAGTATAGTACAGGACGAGTATAGTACAGGAGTATAGTACAGGACAAGTATAGTACAGGACGAGTATAGTACAGGACGAGTATCGTACGAGTATAGTACAGGACGAGTATAGTACAGGATGGGTATAGTACAGGACGAGTATAGTACAGGACGAGTATAGTACACGAGTATAGTACAGGACGAGAATAGTACAGGACGAGTACAGTACAGGACGAGAATAGTACAGGACGAGTATAGTACAGGACGAGCATAGTACAGGACGAGTATAGTACAGGACCGAGTATAGTACAGGACGAGTATAGTACAGGACGAGCATAGTACAGGACGGGTATAGTACAGGACGAGTATAGTACAGGACGAGTATAGTACAGGACGAGTATAGTACAGGACGAGTATAGTACAGGATGAGTATAGTACAGGACGAGTATATTACAGGACGAGCATAGTACAGGACGAGTATAGTACAGGACCGAGTATAGTACAGGACGAGTATAGTACGAGTATAGTACAGGACAAGTATAGTACATGAGTATAGTACAGGACGAGAATAGTACAGGACGAGGATAGTACAGGACGAGAATAGTACAGGACGAGTATAGTACAGGACGAGCATAGTAAAGGACGAGTATAGTACAGGATGAGTATAGTACAGGACGAGTATAGTACAGGACGAGTATAGTACAGGACGAGTATAGTACAGGACGAGTATAGTACAGGACGAGTATAGTACGAGTATAGTACAGGACGAGTATAGTACAGGACGAGTATAGTACGAGTATAGTACAGGACGAGTATAGTACGAGTATAGTACAGGACGAGTGTAGTACAGGACGAGTATAGTACAGGACGAGTGTAGTACAGGACGAGTATAGTACAGGACGAGTATAGTACAGGACGAGTATAGTACGAGTATAGTACAGGACGAGTATAGTACAGGACGAGTATAGTACAGGACCGAGTATAGTACTGAACGAGTATAGTACAGGACAAGTATAGTACAGGACCGAGTATAGTACAGGACGAGTATAGTACGAGTATAGTACAGGACGAGTATAGTACAGGATGGGTATAGTACAGGACGAGTATAGTACAGGACGAGTATAGTACACGAGTATAGTACAGGACGAGAATAGTACAGGACGAGTACAGTACAGGACGAGAATAGTACAGGACGAGTATAGTACAGGACGAGCATAGTACAGGACGAGTATAGTACAGGACCGAGTATAGTACAGGACGAGTATAGTACAGGACGAGCATAGTACAGGACGGGTATAGTACAGGACGAGTATAGTACAGGAGTATAGTACAGGACGAGTATAGTACAGGACGAGTATAGTACAGGACGAGTATAGTACAGGACGAGTATAGTACAGGATGAGTATAGTACAGGACGAGTATAGTACAGGACGAGCATAGTACAGGACGAGTATAGTACAGGACCGAGTATAGTACAGGACCGAGTATAGTACAGGACGAGTATAGTACAGGACGAGCATAGTACAGGACGGGTATAGTACAGGACGAGTATAGTACAGGACGAGTATAGTACAGGAGTATAGTACAGGACGAGTATAGTACAGGACGAGTATAGTACAGGACGAGTATAGTACAGGACGAGTATAGTACAGGACGAGTATAGTACAGGACGAGTATAGTACAGGACCGAGTATAGTACAGGACGAGTATAGTACGAGTATAGTACAGGACGAGTATAGTACAGGACGGGTATAGTACAGGACGAGTATAGTACAGGACGAGTATAGTACATGAGTATAGTACAGGACGAGAATAGTACAGGACGAGGATAGTACAGGACGAGAATAGTACAGGACGACACGAGTATAGTACAGAATGACACGAGTATAGTACAGGATGAGTATAGTATAGGACGAGTATAGTACAGGACGACACGAGTATAGTACATGACGAGTATAGTACAGGACGAGTATAGTACAGGACGACACGAGTATAGTACAGGATGAGTATAGTATAGGACGAGTATAGTACAGGACGTCACGAGTATAGTACAGGACGACACGAGTATAGTACAGGATGAGTATAGTATAGGACGAGTATAGTACAGGACGACACGAGTATAGTACATGACGAGTATAGTACAGGACGAGTATAGTACAGACGAGTATAGTACAGGACGAGTATAGTACAGGACGAGTATAGTACAGGACGAGTATAGTACAGGACGAGTATAGTACAGGATGAGTATAGTACAGGACGAGCATAGTACAGGACGAGCATAGTACAGGACGAGTATAGTACAGGACGAGTATAGTACAGGAGTATAGTACAGGACGAGTATAGTACAGGAGTATAGTACAGGACGAGTATAGTACAGGACGAGTATAGTACAGGAGTATAGTACAGGACGAGTATAGTACAGGACGAGTATAGTACAGGACGAGTATAGTACAGGATGAGTATAGTACAGGACGAGTATAGTACAGGACGAGTATAGTACTGAACGAGTATAGTACGAGTATAGTACAGGACGAGTATAGTACAGGATGGGTATAGTACAGGACGAGTATAGTACAGGACGAGTATAGTACAGGACGAGTATAGTACACGAGTATAGTACAGGACGAGAATAGTACAGGACGAGTACAGTACAGGACGAGAATAGTACAGGACGAGTATAGTACAGGACGAGCATAGTACAGGACGAGTATAGTACAGGACCGAGTATAGTACAGGACGAGTATAGTACAGGACGAGCATAGTACAGGACGGGTATAGTACAGGACGAGTATAGTACAGGACGAGTATAGTACAGGACGAGTATAGTACAGGACGAGTTAGTACAGGAGAGTATAGTACGGACGGTATAGTACAGGACGAGTATAGTACAGGACGAGTATAGTACAGGACCGAGTATAGTACAGGACGAGTATAGTACAGGACGGTATAGTACAGGACGAGTATAGTACAGGACGAGTATAGTACAGGACGAGTATAGTACAGGACGAGTATAGTAAGATAGTACAGGACGAGTATAGTACAGGACGAGTATAGTACAGGACGAGTATAGTACAGGACGAGTATAGTACAGGACGAGTATAGTACGAGTATAGTACAGGACGAGTATAGTACAGGACGGGTATAGTACAGGACGAGTATAGTACAGGACGAGTATAGTACATGAGTATAGTACAGGACGAGAATAGTACAGGACGAGTATAGTACAGGACGAGATAGTACAGGACGAGTATAGTACAGGACGAGTATAGTACAGGACGAGTATAGTACAGGATGAGTATAGTACAGGACGAGTATAGTACAGGATGAGTATAGTACAGGACGAGTATAGTACAGGACGAGTATAGTACAGGACGAGTATAGTACAGGACGAGTATAGTACAGGACACGAGTATAGTACATGACGAGTATAGTACAGGACGAGCGTAGTACAGGACGAGCATAGTACAGGACGAGTATAGTACA
>JABXNX010000539.1:0-16038 GCA_014843695.1 Archivesica marissinica | reverse complement strand
CAGTACAGCAGTACACTGGCAGTAAGTAACACAGCTCACTGCTGTATTACACTACCCAGCGCTAACTTCTAGCAGTACAGCAGTACAGCAATACACTGGCAGTAAGTAACACAGCTCACTGCTGTATTACACTACCCAGCGCTAACTGCTAGCAGTACAGCAGTACAGCAGTACACTGGCAGTAAGTAACACAGCTCACTGCTGTATTACACTACCCAGCGCTAACTGCTAGCAGTACAACAGTACACTGACAGTAAGTAACATAGCTCACTGCTGTACTACACTACCCAGCGCTAACTGCTAGCAGTACAGCAGTACAGCAGTACACTGGCAGTAAGTAACACAGCTCATTGCTGTATTACACTACCCAGCGCTAACTGCTAGCAGTACAGCAGTACACTGACAGTAAGTAACACAGCTCACTGTTGTATTACACTACCCAGCGCTAACTGCTAGCAGTACAGCAGTACACTGGCAGTATGTAATACAGCTCACTGCTGTATTACACTACCCAGCGCTAACTTCTAGTAGTACAGTAGTACAGCAATACACTGGCAGTAAGTAACACAGCTCACTGCTGTATTACACTACCCAGCGCTAACTTCTAGCAGTACAGCAGTACAGCAGTACAGCAATAAACTGGCAGTAAGTAACACAGCTCACTGCTGTATTACACTACCCAGTGCTAACTACTAGCAGTACAGCAGTTCACTGGCAGTAAGTAACACAGCTCACTGCTGTATTACACTACCCAGCGCTAACTGCTAGCACTACAGCAGTACAGCAGTACACTGGCAGTAAGCAACACAGCTCACTGCTGTATTACACTACCCAGCGCTAACTGCTAGCAGTACAACAGTACACTGACAGTAAGTAACATAGCTCACTGCTGTACTACACTACCCAGCGCTAACTGCTAGCAGTACAGCAGTACAGCAGTACACTGGCAGTAAGTAACACAGCTCATTGCTGTATTACACTACCCAGCGCTAACTGCTAGCAGTACAGCAGTACACTGACAGTAAGTAACACAGCTCACTGTTGTATTACACTACCCATCGCTAACTGCTAGCAGTACAGCAGTACACTGGCAGTAAGTAACACAGCTCACTGCTGTGTTACACTACCCAGCGCTAACTTCTAGTAGTACAGTAGTACAGCAATACACTGGCAGTAAGTATCACAGCTCACTGCTGTATTACACTACCCAGCGCTAACTTCTAGCAGTACAGCAGTACAGCAGTACACTGGCAGTTAGTAACACAGCTCACTGCTGTCTTACACTACCCAGCGCTAACAGCTAGCAGTACAACAGTACACTGGCAGTAAGTAACACAGCTCACTGCTGTATTACACTACCCAGCGCTAACTGCTAGCAGTACAGCAATACACTGGCAGTAAGTAACACAACTCACTGCTGTATTACACTACCCAGCGCTAACTTCTAGCAGTACACCAGTACAGCAATACACTGGCAGTAAGTAACACAGCTCACTGCTGTATTACACTACCCAGCGCTAACTGCTAGCAGTACAGCAGTACACTGGCAGTAAGTAACACAGCACACTGCTGTATTACACTACCCAGCGCTAACTGCTAGCAGTACAGCAGTACACTGGCAGTAAGTAACACAGCTCACTGCTGTATTACACTACCCAGCGCTAACTGCTAGCAGTATATCAGTACATCAGTACACTGGCAGTAAGTAATACAGCTCACTGCTGTATTACACTACCCAGCGCTAACTTCTAGCAGTACAGCAGTACACTGACAGTAAGTAACACAGCTCACTGTTGTATTACACTACCCAGCGCTAACTGCTAGCAGTACAGCAGTACACTGGCAGTAAGTAACACAGCTCACTGCTGTATTACACTACCCAGCGCTAACTTCTAGCAGTACAGCAGTACAGCAATACACTGGCAGTAAGTAACACAGCTCACTGCTGTATTACACTACCCAGCGCTAACCTCTAGCAGTACAGCAGTACAGCAGTACACTGGCAGTTAGTAACACAGCTCACTGCTGTATTACACTACCCAGCGCTAACTTCTAGCAGTACAGCAGTACAGCAGTACACTGACAGTAAGTAACACAGCTCACTGTTGTATTACACTACCCAGCGCTAACTTCTAGCAGTACAGCAGTACAGCATACACTGGCAGTAAGTAACACAGCTCACTGCTGTATTACACTACCCAGCGCTAACTGCTAGCAGTACAGCAGTACACTGACAGTAAGTAACACAGCTCACTGTTGTATTACACTACCCAGCGCTAACTGCTAGCAGTACAGCAGTACACTGGCAGTAAGTAACACAGCTCACTGCTGTATTACACTACCCAGCGCTAACTTCTAGTAGTACAGTAGTACAGCAATACACTGGCAGTAAGTAACACAGCTCACTGCTGTATTACACTACCCAGCGCTAACTTCTAGCAGTACAGCAGTACAGCAGTACACTGGCAGTTAGTAACACAGCTCACTGCTGTATTACACTACCCAGCGCTAACAGCTAGCAGTACAACAGTACACTGGCAGTAAGTAACACAGCTCACTGCTGTATTACACTACCCAGCGCTAACTGCTAGCAGTACAGCAATACACTGGCAGTAAGTAACACAACTCACTGCTGTATTACACTACCCAGCGCTAACTTCTAGCAGTACAACAGTACAGCAGTACACTGACAGTAAGTAACACAGCTCACTGTTGTATTACACTACCCAGCGCTAACTTCTAGCAGTACAGCAGTACAGCAATACACTGGCAGTAAGTAACACAGCTCACTGCTGTATTACACTACCCAGCGCTATCTTCTAGCAGTACAGCAGTACAGCAGTACACTGACAGTAAGTAACACAGCTCACTGTTGTATTACACTACCCAGCGCTAACTGCTAGCAGTACAGCAGTACACTGGCAGTAAGTAACACAGCTCACTGCTGTATTACACTACCCAGCGCTAACTTCTAGCAGTACAGCAGTACAGCAGTACAGCCGTACACTGGCAGTTAGTAACACAGCTCACTGCTGTATTACACTACTCAGCGCTAACTTCTAGCAGTACAGCAGTAGAGCAATACACTGGCAGTAAGTAACACAGCTCACTGCTGTATTACACTACCCAGCGCTAACTACTAGCAGTACAGCAGTACACTGGCAGTAAGTAACACAGCTCACTGCTGTATTACACTACCCAGCGCTAACTTCTAGCAGTACAGCAGTACACTGACAGTAAGTAACACAGCTCACTGTTGTATTACACTACCCAGCGCTAACTGCTAGCAGTACAGCAGTACACTGGCAGTAAGTAACACAGCTCACTGCTGTATTACACTACCCAGCGCTAACTTCTAGCAGTACAGCAGTACAGCAATACACTGGCAGTAAGTAACACAGCTCACTGCTGTATTACACTACCCAGCGCTAACTTCTAGCAGTACAGCAGTACAGCAGTACACTGGCAGTTAGTAACACAGCTCACTGCTGTATTACACTACCCAGCGCTAACTTCTAGCAGTACAGCAGTACAGCAATACACTGGCAGTAAGTAACACAGCTCACTGCTGTATTACACTACCCAGCGCTATCTTCTAGCAGTACAGCAGTACAGCAGTACACTGACAGTAAGTAACACAGCTCACTGTTGTGTTACACTACCCAGCGCTAACTGCTAGCAGTACAGCAGTACAGCAGTACACTGGCAGTAAGTAACACAGCTCACTGCTGTATTACACTACCCAGCGCTAACTTCTAGCAGTACAGCAGTACAGCAGTACAGCAGTACACTGGCAGTTAGTAACACAGCTCACTGCTGTATTACACTACTCAGCGCTAACTTCTAGCAGTACAGCAGTACAGCAATACACTGGCAGTAAGTAACACAGCTCACTGCTGTATTACACTACCCAGCGCTAACTACTAGCAGTACAGCAGTACAGCAGTACACTGGCAGTAAGTAACACAGCTCACTGCTGTATTACACTACCCAGCGCTAACTTCTAGCAGTACAGCAGTACACTGGCAGTAAGTATCACAGCTCACTGCTGTATTACACTACCCAGCGCTAACTGCTAGCAGTACAGCAGTACACTGGCAGTAAGTAACACAGCTCACTGCTGTATTACACTACCCAGCGCTAACTGCTAGCAGTACAGCAATACACTGGCAGTAAGTAACACAACTCACAGCTGTATTACACTACCCAGCGCTAACTTCTAGCAGTACAGCAGTACAGCAATACACTGGCAGTAAGTAACACAGCTCACTGCTGTATTACACTACCCAGCGCTAACTTCTAGCAGTACAGCAGTACAGCAGTACACTGACAGTAAGTAACACAGCTCACTGTTGTATTACACTACCCAGCGCTAACTTCTAGCAGTACAGCAGTACAGCAATACACTGGCAGTAAGTAACACAGCTCACTGTTGTATTACACTACCCAGCGCTAACTGCTAGCAGTACAGCAGTACACTGACAGTAAGTAACACAGCTCACTGTTGTATTACACTACCCAGCGCTACTCCTAGCAGTACAGCAGTACACTGGCAGTAAGTAACACAGCTCACTGCTGTAATACACTACCCAGCGCTAACTTCTAGAAGTACAGTAGTACAGCAATACACTGGCAGTAAGTAACACAGCTCACTGCTGTATTACACTACCCAGCGCTAACTTCTAGCAGTACAGCAGTACAGCAGTACACTGGCAGTAGTAACACAGCTCACTGCTGTATTACACTACCCAGCGCTAACAGCTAGCAGTACAACAGTACACTGGCAGTAAGTAACACAGCTCACTGCTGTATTACACTACCCAGCGCTAACTGCTAGCAGTACAGCAATACACTGGCAGTAAGTAACACAGCTCACTGCTGTATTACACTACCCAGCGCTAACTTCTAGCAGTACAACAGTACAGCAGTACACTGACAGTAAGTAACACAGCTCACTGTTGTATTACACTACCCATGCTAACTTCTAGCAGTACAGCAGTACAGCAATACACTGGCAGTAAGTAACACAGCTCACTGCTGTATTACACTACCCAGCGCTATCTTCTAGCAGTACAGCAGTACAGCAGTACACTGACAGTAAGTAACACAGCTCACTGTTGTATTACACTACCCAGCGCTAACTGCTAGCAGTACAGCAGTACACTGGCAGTAAGTAACACAGCTCACTGCTGTATTACACTACCCAGCGCTAACTTCTAGCAGTACAGCAGTACAGCAGTACAGCGTACACTGGCAGTTAGTAACACAGCTCACTGCTGTATTACACTACTCAGCGCTAACTTCTAGCAGTACAGCAGTACAGCAATACACTGGCAGTAAGTAACACAGCTCACTGCTGTATTACACTACCCAGCGCTAACTACTAGCAGTACAGCAGTACACTGGCAGTAAGTAACACAGCTCACTGCTGTATTACACTACCCAGCGCTAACTTCTAGCAGTACAGCAGTACACTGGCAGTAAGTAACACAGCTCACTGCTGTATTACACTACCCAGCGCTAACTGCTAGCAGTACAGCAGTACACTGGCAGTAAGTAACACAGCTCACTGCTGTATTACACTACCCAGCGCTAACTGCTAGCAGTACAGCAATACACTGGCAGTAAGTAACACAACTCACAGCTGTATTACACTACCCAGCGCTAACTTCTAGCAGTACAGCAGTACAGCAATACACTGGCAGTAAGTAACACAGCTCACTGCTGTATTACACTACCCAGCGCTAACTTCTAGCAGTACAGCAGTACAGCAGTACACTGACAGTAAGTAACACAGCTCACTGTTGTATTACACTACCCAGCGCTAACTTCTAGCAGTACAGCAGTACAGCAATACACTGGCAGTAAGTAACACAGCTCACTGTTGTATTACACTACCCAGCGCTAACTGCTAGCAGTACAGCAGTACACTGGCAGTAAGTAACACAGCTCACTGCTGTATTACACTACCCAGCGCTAACTTCTAGCAGTACAGCAGTACAGCAATACACTGGCAGTAAGTAACACAGCTCACTGCTGTATTACACTACCCAGCGCTAACTTCTAGCAGTACAGCAGTACAGCAGTACACTGGCAGTTAGTAACACAGCTCACTGCTGTATTACACTACCCAGCGCTAACTTCTAGCAGTACAGCAGTACAGCAGTACACTGACAGTAAGTAACACAGCTCACTGTTGTATTACACTACCCAGCGCTAACTTCTAGCAGTACAGCAGTACAGCAATACACTGGCAGTAAGTAACACAGCTCACTGTTGTATTACACTACCCAGCGCTAACTGCTAGCAGTACAGCAGTACACTGACAGTAAGTAACACAGCTCACTGTTGTATTACACTACCCAGCGCTAACTGCTAGCAGTACAGCAGTACACTGGCAGTAAGTAACACAGCTCACTGCTGTAATACACTACCCAGCGCTAACCTCTAGTAGTACAGTAGTACAGCAATACACTGGCAGTAAGTAACACAGCTCACTGCTGTATTACACTACCCAGCGCTAACTTCTAGCAGTACAGCAGTACAGCAGTACACTGGCAGTTAGTAACACAGCTCACTGCTGTATTACACTACCCAGCGCTAACAGCTAGCAGTACAACAGTACACTGGCAGTAAGTAACACAGCTCACTGCTGTATTACACTACCCAGCGCTAACTGCTAGCAGTACAGCAATACACTGGCAGTAAGTAACACAACTCACTGCTGTATTACACTACCCAGCGCTAACTTCTAGCAGTACAACAGTACAGCAGTACACTGACAGTAAGTAACACAGCTCACTGTTGTATTACACTACCCAGCGCTATCTTCTAGCAGTACAGCAGTACAGCAGTACACTGACAGTAAGTAACACAGCTCACTGTTGTATTACACTACCCAGCGCTAACTGCTAGCAGTACAGCAGTACACTGGCAGTAAGTAACACAGCTCACTGCTGTATTACACTACCCAGCGCTAACTTCTAGCAGTACAGCAGTACAGCAGTACAGCCGTACACTGGCAGTTAGTAACACAGCTCACTGCTGTATTACACTACTCAGCGCTAACTTCTAGCAGTACAGCAGTAGAGCAATACACTGGCAGTAAGTAACACAGCTCACTGCTGTATTACACTACCCAGCGCTAACTACTAGCAGTACAGCAGTACACTGGCAGTAAGTAACACAGCTCACTGCTGTATTACACTACCCAGCGCTAACTTCTAGCAGTACAGCAGTACACTGACAGTAAGTAACACAGCTCACTGTTGTATTACACTACCCAGCGCTAACTGCTAGCAGTACAGCAGTACACTGGCAGTAAGTAACACAGCTCACTGCTGTATTACACTACCCAGCGCTAACTTCTAGCAGTACAGCAGTACAGCAATACACTGGCAGTAAGTAACACAGCTCACTGCTGTATTACACTACCCAGCGCTAACCTCTAGCAGTACAGCAGTACAGCAGTACACTGGCAGTTAGTAACACAGCTCACTGCTGTATTACACTACCCAGCGCTAACTTCTAGCAGTACAGCAGTACAGCAATACACTGGCAGTAAGTAACACAGCTCACTGCTGTATTACACTACCCAGCGCTAACTTCTAGCAGTACAGCAGTACAGCAGTACACTGACAGTAAGTAACACAGCTCACTGTTGTATTACACTACCCAGCGCTAACTGCTAGCAGTACAGCAGTACAGCAGTACACTGGCAGTAAGTAACACAGCTCACTGCTGTATTACACTACCCAGCGCTAACTTCTAGCAGTACAGCAGTACAGCAGTACAGCAGTACACTGGCAGTTAGTAACACAGCTCACTGCTGTATTACACTACCCAGCGCTAACTTCTAGCAGTACAGCAGTACAGCAATACACTGGCAGTAAGTAACACAGCTCACTGCTGTATTACACTACCCAGCGCTAACTACTAGCAGTACAGCAGTACAGCAGTACACTGGCAGTAAGTAACACAGCTCACTGCTGTATTACACTACCCAGCGCTAACTTCTAGCAGTACAGCAGTACACTGGCAGTAAGTATCACAGCTCACTGCTGTATTACACTACCCAGCGCTAACTGCTAGCAGTACAGCAGTACACTGGCAGTAAGTAACACAGCTCACTGCTGTATTACACTACCCAGCGCTAACTGCTAGCAGTACAGCAATACACTGGCAGTAAGTAACACAACTCACAGCTGTATTACACTACCCAGCGCTAACTTCTAGCAGTACAGCAGTACAGCAATACACTGGCAGTAAGTAACACAGCTCACTGCTGTATTACACTACCCAGCGCTAACTTCTAGCAGTACAGCAGTACAGCAGTACACTGACAGTAAGTAACACAGCTCACTGTTGTATTACACTACCCAGCGCTAACTTCTAGCAGTACAGCAGTACAGCAATACACTGACAGTAAGTAACACAGCTCACTGTTGTATTACACTACCCAGCGCTAACTGCTAGCAGTACAGCAGTACACTGACAGTAAGTAACACAGCTCACTGTTGTATTACACTACCCAGCGCTACCTCCTAGCAGTACAGCAGTACACTGGCAGTAAGTAACACAGCTCACTGCTGTAATACACTACCCAGCGCTAACTTCTAGAAGTACAGTAGTACAGCAATACACTGGCAGTAAGTAACACAGCTCACTGCTGTATTACACTACCCAGCGCTAACTTCTAGCAGTACAGCAGTACAGCAGTACACTGGCAGTTAGTAACACAGCTCACTGCTGTATTACACTACCCAGCGCTAACAGCTAGCAGTACAACAGTACACTGGCAGTAAGTAACACAGCTCACTGCTGTATTACACTACCCAGCGCTAACTGCTAGCAGTACAGCAATACACTGGCAGTAAGTAACACAACTCACTGCTGTATTACACTACCCAGCGCTAACTTCTAGCAGTACAACAGTACAGCAGTACACTGACAGTAAGTAACACAGCTCACTGTTGTATTACACTACCCAGTGCTAACTTCTAGCAGTACAGCAGTACAGCAATACACTGGCAGTAAGTAACACAGCTCACTGCTGTATTACACTACCCAGCGCTATCTTCTAGCAGTACAGCAGTACAGCAGTACACTGACAGTAAGTAACACAGCTCACTGTTGTATTACACTACCCAGCGCTAACTGCTAGCAGTACAGCAGTACACTGGCAGTAAGTAACACAGCTCACTGCTGTATTACACTACCCAGCGCTAACTTCTAGCAGTACAGCAGTACAGCAGTACAGGTACACTTGCAGTTAGTAACACAGCTCACTGCTGTATTACACTACTCAGCGCTAACTTCTAGCAGTACAGCAGTACAGCAATACACTGGCAGTAAGTAACACAGCTCACTGCTGTATTACACTACCCAGCGCTAACTACTAGCAGTACAGCAGTACACTGGCAGTAAGTAACACAGCTCACTGCTGTATTACACTACCCAGCGCTAACTTCTAGCAGTACAGCAGTACACTGGCAGTAAGTAACACAGCTCACTGCTGTATTACACTACCCAGCGCTAACTGCTAGCAGTACAGCAGTACACTGGCAGTAAGTAACACAGCTCACTGCTGTATTACACTACCCAGCGCTAACTGCTAGCAGTACAGCAGTATCACTGGCAGTAAGTAACACAGCTCACTGCTGTATTACACTACCCAGCGCTAACTGCTAGCAGTACAGCAGTACAGCAGTACACTGGCAGTAAGTAACACAGCTCACTGCTGTATTACACTACCCAGCGCTAACTGCTAGCAGTACAACAGTACACTGACAGTAAGTAACATAGCTCACTGCTGTACTACACTACCCAGCGCTAACTGCTAGCAGTACAGCAGTACAGCAGTACACTGGCAGTAAGTAACACAGCTCATTGCTGTATTACACTACCCAGCGCTAACTGCTAGCAGTACAGCAGTACACTGACAGTAAGTAACACAGCTCACTGTTGTATTACACTACCCATCGCTAACTGCTAGCAGTACAGCAGTACACTGGCAGTAAGTAACACAGCTCACTGCTGTGTTACACTACCCAGCGCTAACTTCTAGTAGTACAGTAGTACAGCAATACACTGGCAGTAAGTAACACAGCTCACTGCTGTATTACACTACCCAGCGCTAACTTCTAGCAGTACAGCAGTACAGCAGTACACTGGCAGTTAGTAACACAGCTCACTGCTGTCTTACACTACCCAGCGCTAACAGCTAGCAGTACAACAGTACACTGGCAGTAAGTAACACAGCTCACTGCTGTATTACACTACCCAGCGCTAACTGCTAGCAGTACAGCAATACACTGGCAGTAAGTAACACAACTCACTGCTGTATTACACTACCCAGCGCTAACTTCTAGCAGTACAGCAGTACAGCAATACACTGGCAGTAAGTAACACAGCTCACTGCTGTATTACACTACCCAGCGCTAACTGCTAGCAGTACAGCAGTACACTGGCAGTAAGTAACACAGCTCACTGCTGTATTACACTACCCAGCGCTAACTGCTAGCAGTACAGCAGTACACTGGCAGTAAGTAACACAGCTCACTGCTGTATTACACTACCCAGCGCTAACTGCTAGCAGTATACAGTACATCAGTACACTGGCAGTAAGTAACACAGCTCACTGCTGTATTACACTACCCAGCGCTAACTTCTAGCAGTACAGCAGTACACTGACAGTAAGTAACACAGCTCACTGTGTATTACACTACCCAGCGCTAACTGCTAGCAGTACAGCAGTACACTGGCAGTAAGTAACACAGCTCACTGCTGTATTACACTACCCAGCGCTAACTTCTAGCAGTACAGCAGTACAGCATACACTGGCAGTAAGTAACACAGCTCACTGCTGTATTACACTACCCAGCGCTAACTTCTAGCAGTACAGCAGTACAGCAGTACACTGGCAGTTAGTAACACAGCTCACTGCTGTATTACACTACCCAGCGCTAACTTCTAGCAGTACAGCAGTACAGCAGTACACTGACAGTAAGTAACACAGCTCACTGTTGTATTACACTACCCAGCGCTAACTTCTAGCAGTACAGCAGTACAGCAATACACTGGCAGTAAGTAACACAGCTCACTGTTGTATTACACTACCCAGCGCTAACTGCTAGCAGTACAGCAGTACACTGACAGTAAGTAACACAGCTCACTGTTGTATTACACTACCCAGCGCTAACTGCTAGCAGTACAGCAGTACACTGGCAGTAAGTAACACAGCTCACTGCTGTATTACACTACCCAGCGCTAACCTCTAGTAGTACAGTAGTACAGCAATACACTGGCAGTAAGTAACACAGCTCACTGCTGTATTACACTACCCAGCGCTAACTTCTAGCAGTACAGCAGTACAGCAGTACACTGGCAGTTAGTAACACAGCTCACTGCTGTATTACACTACCCAGCGCTAACTTCTAGCAGTACAGCAGTACAGCAGTACACTGGCAGTAAGTAACACAGCTCACTGTTGTATTACACTACCCAGCGCTAACTGCTAGCAGTACAGCAGTACACTGGCAGTAAGTAACACAGCTCACTGCTGTATTACACTACCCAGCGCTAACTTCTAGCAGTACAGCAGTGCAGTACAGCAGTACACTGGCAGTTAGTAACACAGCTCACTGCTGTATTACACTACCCAGCGCTAACTTCTAGCAGTACAGCAGTACAGCAATACACTGGCAGTAAGTAACACAGCTCACTGCTGTATTACACTACCCAGCGCTATCTTCTAGCAGTACAGCAGTACAGCAGTACACTGACAGTAAGTAACACAGCTCACTGTTGTATTACACTACCCAGCGCTAACTGCTAGCAGTACAGCAGTACACTGGCAGTAAGTAACACAGCTCACTGCTGTATTACACTACCCAGCGCTAACTTCTAGCAGTACAGCAGTACAGCAGTACAGCCGTACACTGGCAGTTAGTAACACAGCTCACTGCTGTATTACACTACTCAGCGCTAACTTCTAGCAGTACAGCAGTAGGCAATACACTGGCAGTAAGTAACACAGCTCACTGCTGTATTACACTACCCAGCGCTAACTACTAGCAGTACAGCAGTACACTGGCAGTAAGTAACACAGCTCACTGCTGTATTACACTACCCAGCGCTAACTTCTAGCAGTACAGCAGTACACTGACAGTAAGTAACACAGCTCACTGTTGTATTACACTACCCAGCGCTAACTGCTAGCAGTACAGCAGTACACTGGCAGTAAGTAACACAGCTCACTGCTGTATTACACTACCCAGCGCTAACTTCTAGCAGTACAGCAGTACAGCAATACACTGGCAGTAAGTAACACAGCTCACTGCTGTATTACACTACCCAGCGCTAACCTCTAGCAGTACAGCAGTACAGCAGTACACTGGCAGTTAGTAACACAGCTCACTGCTGTATTACACTACCCAGCGCTAACTTCTAGCAGTACAGCAGTACAGCAATACACTGGCAGTAAGTAACACAGCTCACTGCTGTATTACACTACCCAGCGCTATCTTCTAGCAGTACAGCAGTACAGCAGTACACTGACAGTAAGTAACACAGCTCACTGTTGTATTACACTACCCAGCGCTAACTGCTAGCAGTACAGCAGTACACTGGCAGTAAGTAACACAGCTCACTGCTGTATTACACTACCCAGCGCTAACTTCTAGCAGTACAGCAGTACAGCAGTACAGCAGTACACTGGCAGTTAGTAACACAGCTCACTGCTGTATTACACTACCCAGCGCTAACTTCTAGCAGTACAGCAGTACAGCAATACACTGGCAGTAAGTAACACAGCTCACTGCTGTATTACACTACCCAGCGCTATCTTCTAGCAGTACAGCAGTACAGCAGTACACTGACAGTAAGTAACACAGCTCACTGTTGTATTACACTACCCAGCGCTAACTGCTAGCAGTACAGCAGTACACTGGCAGTAAGTAACACAGCTCACTGCTGTATTACACTACCCAGCGCTAACTTCTAGCAGTACAGCAGTACACTGGCAGTAAGTAACACAGCTCACTGCTGTATTACACTACCCAGCGCTAACTGCTAGCAGTACAGCAGTACACTGGCAGTAAGTAACACAGCTCACTGCTGTATTACACTACCCAGCGCTAACTTCTAGCAGTACAGCAGTACAGCAGTACACTGGCAGTAAGTAACACAGCTCACTGCTGTATTACACTACCCAGCGCTAACTGCTAGCAGTACAACAGTACACTGACAGTAAGTAACACAGCTCACTGCTGTATTACACTACCCAGCGCTAACTGCTAGCAGTACATCAGTACAGCAGTACAGCAGTACACTGACAGTAAGTAACACAGCTCACTGTTGTATTACACTACCCAGCGCTAACTGCTAGCAGTACAGCAGTACACTGACAGTAAGTAACACAGCTCACTGCTGTATTACACTACCCAGCCCTAACTTCTAGCAGTACAGCAGTACACTGGCAGTAAGTAACACAGCTCACTGTTGTATTACACTACCCAGCGCTAACTGCTAGCAGTACAGCAGTACACTGACAGTAAGTAACACAGCTCACTGCTGTATTACACTACCCAGCGCTAACTTCTAGAAGTACAGCAGTACACTGACAGTAAGTAACACAGCTCACTGCTGTATTACACTACCCAGCGCTAACTGCTAGCAGTACAGCAGTACACTGGCAGTAAGTAACACAGCACACTGCTGTATTACACTACCCAGCGCTAACTGCTAGCAGTACAGCAGTACAGCAATACACTGGCAGTAAGTAACACAGCTCACTGCTGTATTACACTACCCAGCGCTAACTTCTAGCAGTACAGCAGTACAGCAGTACACTGACAGTAAGTAACACAGCTCACTGTTGTATTACACTACCCAGCGCTAACTTCTAGCAGTACAGCAGTACAGCAGTACAGCAATACACTGGCAGTAAGTAACACAGCTCACTGCTGTATTACACTACCCAGCGCTAACCTCTAGCAGTACAGCAGTACAGCAGAACACTGGCAGTTAGTAACACAGCTCACTGCTGTATTACACTACCCAGCGCTAACTTCTAGCAGTACAGCAGTACAGCAATACACTGGCAGTAAGTAACACAGCTCACTGCTGTATTACACTACCCAGTGCTAACTACTAGCAGTACAGCAGTTCACTTGCAGTAAGTAACACAGCTCACTGCTGTATTACACTACCCAGCGCTAACTGCTAGCAGTACAGCAGTACAGCAGTACACTGGCAGTAAGTAACACAGCTCACTGCTGTATTACACTACCCAGCCCTAACTGCTAGCAGTACAACAGTACACTGACAGTAAGTAACATAGCTCACTGCTGTACTACACTACCCAGCGCTAACTGCTAGCAGTACAGCAGTACAGCAGTACACTGGCAGTTAGTAACACAGCTCACTGCTGTCTTACACTACCCAGCGCTAACAGCTAGCAGTACAACAGTACACTGGCAGTAAGTAACACAGCTCACTGCTGTATTACACTACCCAGCGCTAACTGCTAGCAGTACAGCAATACACTGGCAGTAAGTAACACAACTCACTGCTGTATTACACTACCCAGCGCTAACTTCTAGCAGTACAGCAGTACAGCAATACACTGGCAGTAAGTAACACAGCTCACTGCTGTATTACACTACCCAGCGCTAACTTCTAGCAGTACAACATTACAGCAGTACACTGACAGTAAGTAACACAACTCACTGTTGTATTACACTACCCAGCGCTAACTTCTAGCAGTACATCAGTACAGCAATACACTGGCAGTAAGTAACACAGCTCACTGCTGTATTACACTACCCAGCGCTAACCTCTAGCAGTACAGCAGTACAGCAATACACTGGCAGTAAGTAACACAGCTCACTGCTGTATTACACTACACAGTGCTAACTACTAGCAGTACAGCAGTTCACTGGCAGTAAGTAACACAGCTCACTGCTGTATTACACTACCCAGCGCTAACTGCTAGCAGTACAGCAGTACAGCAGTACACTGGCAGTAAGTAACACAGCTCACTGCTGTATTACACTACCCAGCGCTAACTTCTAGCAGTACAGCAGTACACTGGCAGTAAGTAACACAGCTCACTGCTGTATTACACTACCCAGCGCTAACTGCTAGCAGTACAGCAGTACACTGGCAGTAAGTAACACAGCTCACTGCTGTATTACACTACCCAGCGCTAACTGCTAGCAGTACAGCAGTACACTGACAGTAAGTAACACAGCTCACTGCTGTATTACACTACCCAGCGCTAACTTCTAGCAGTACAGCAGTACACTGGCAGTAAGTAACACAGCTCACTGCTGTATTACACTACCCAGCGCTAACTGCTAGCAGTACAGCAGTACACTGACAGTAAGTAACACAGCTCACTGCTGTATTACACTACCCAGCGCTAACTGCTAGCAGTACAGCAGTACAGCAGTACAGCAGTACACTGGCAGTAAGTAACACAGCTCACTGCTGTATTACACTACCCAGCGCTAACTGCTAGCAGTACAGCAGTACACTGACAGTAAGTAACACAGCTCACTGCTGTATTACACTACCCAGCGCTAACTGCTAGCAGTACAGCAGTACACTGGCAGTAAGTAACACAGCTCACTGCTGTATTACACTACCCAGCGCTAACTTCTAGCAGTACAGCAGTACACTGGCAGTAAGTAACACAGCTCACTGCTGTATTACACTACCCAGCGCTAACTTCTAGCAGTACAGCAGTACACTGGCAGTAAGTAACACAGCTCACTGCTGTATTACACTACCCAGCGCTAACTTCTAGCAGTACAGCAGTACACTGGCAGTAAGTAACACAGCTCACTGCTGTATTACACTACCCAGCGCTAACTTCTAGCAGTACAGCAGTACACTGGCAGTAAGTAACACAGCTCACTGCTGTATTACACTACCCAGCGCTAACTTCTAGCAGTACAGCAGTTCACTGGCAGTAAGTAACACAGCTCACTGCTGTATTACACTACCCAGCGCTAACTGCTAGCAGTACAGCAG
>JABXNX010000538.1:0-16039 GCA_014843695.1 Archivesica marissinica | reverse complement strand
TTATATTTCGGGTTTTA
Organism: Archivesica marissinica; assembly: GCA_014843695.1. Lineage (NCBI taxonomy): Eukaryota > Metazoa > Mollusca > Bivalvia > Venerida > Vesicomyidae > Archivesica > Archivesica marissinica. The sequence continues at coordinate 16,022 of JABXNX010000538.1, read as the reverse complement.
CGTCTGCATCAGCACCATTTTGGGCTATATCGCCGGCAGGCAGTTTACCTAACAACACCTTTCCTGGGCAGGCTCCAACGGTTAACCAGTACTTGTGTGCACCAACCTCCGTAAGAAACTGCCAACTTTTTCATATAAATGAGACACGGTCTGAGCGGGGCTCGAACCCGTGAGCATCAGTGATGATAGGTTACAGTGGTATACAAGTCAGTGACCGTAACCACTTGACCACGGAGGCAGACTAATTTCTCGTCAGAATGGAGTACACCTACCCAATTCAGCAGCAACATGTAAGGGTGTTCTCCCCTTGTAGTCCATCACCATCTTGTATTTACAGCTACATTTTATCAGTACTTTCAGGGCCTCCACAGCATCATTCCGGGCGGCATAATGTACAGGAGTCTGCAGCTCACCGTTTGTCACTGCATTTCTATCCGCTGAGAGTCACAATGTAAAAATTACTTTATACAATATTTCGTTTTATCACCAAATAAATACAAATACAAATACAACATTTATATAGCGCAAAAATTAAATATTATTCTATTGCGCTTCACAATTACAAAAGCAATTTTAAACATTTACCCATGACAATAATATAAGGAAATATAAATAAAAATGTATACATATATAGATATAACTAGGATTCTATTAATTGGATAAGAACATATTTTATCATGATATCTACACCATTTCAGTATATAAGTGAGTGATTGGATTAACGATAAAAGTGGCAATATGAACCATAGAGTTACTTTATAATCATAGTATTTCTCAAACTTTCTATTTTGAATTTGTGCCAATACGTGATTTAATTCAAAATTTCAGAGTTGTTTACGGCAAATCAACATTATACCATATAATAATGATATACTTTTGACCATTAACAAATAGTAGTTTGAATATGGTGAAAAAATAAATATAAACATAGTTACCTGCAGTTAATTTGCAATCAATACAAACCAAACAACAACATACGCTAAATTTAGAATGGTACTAGTATGTCCAAGTGTGTGCTTCACGTTTATTTATCGTCGCTATTGGTTGCCCATATTAGCGACGCCTCCTCAAGAGATTAGTCATTTTAGATTTTTGGAGGATAGTGCAATGATACAGACAGAGACCCATTCCAGAGTCGCCTATGATTCTCTTACTTGCACGATGTAAAGCACCGACACGAGACCTCAGTTTAATGACCCAACTGCAAGTCTGTTAATATTATTAGGGTCAGACGGGGAATCAAACCTGCGATCTCTGGATTACTAGTCTCACGTATTAATCACTGGACTACAGATCCGTCTGTTGGTATGTTCAATATATCTGCTTCTTTAATATATTTGGCAAGGTAAAGTAATCTCTTTTGATTGGTTGTTGACATTATGGAGATAATTTATCCAAAGGTAGGCCATGCAGAATGTAATGAATATTTTCTTGACAAATGAATATATTGAGCACAACACAAGACAAATGGAACGCATCGTCCACTGTGATCATATACAAAGCTTACAGATGCGTTGATTGCTCTCATTGTCTGCGTGTCGACCAGTTTCAATTTCCAGCTGCTGCTGGCCAGAGAGCCTATATCCTCTCTTTAATGGGTCATTTACACATGTATTGCACGAAGCAATACCCGGAGCTACACAAGGACACCTATTCTACCCATATATGTTTCCAATGTAACTAGTCACACACTGTTAGTTGTTGTACACCAACCCAAACGAACTTCTGAAAGAAAGTCCAACATTTGATTTTCAGCCACCAAGTCTTACAGGTATGCTTGCATCAACTTCCACTTCTGAAGACAATTTTAGTCAGACCCCAGTGACTACTCTAACGTGTACCGACACACTAGGACCAGTGCAAGTCACGGTATCAGAAGTGCCGTCTAATTCCCCCAACCAAGACTTGTTCTTCGCGGCTCTTACAACTGGCGACGGTGAGTTTTCTTCAGTTATTATTTCGGTGTCCTATCCTAAGGTTATAAAACTCTCCACTGATCTCACACTGAATTAATTTGATTGGCTTAATCTGAGATATACGCCCAGCGCAGCCAATCGGAAAGCCTGCGGATGATCATGGAACGATTTATAATCTGCATATACAGAATTGGTCGTACCGATAAGTTTGGCTACGAATGTTTGAACATATTCAGATTAAAGGCCTTAGAAAACAATTGCAAACATATTTCTTATTCTCTACAGCCGTGTAAATGAAGGTCTCGACCGAATATGTGGTTTTAAATCCCAAGTTCAGACTAACTATATATGTGATAATGACGGCACTCTTATTAATAGCCCATATTCACGAGTTGGTCGATGTGTTCTATGAGAATAACACGCCTACCAATAGTTTTGTTCTCAGTAACCGCACAGTTCCCATGTGTTATAATTCCTTTGCTGCTACATTCATTTGTTGAACACCAGCTCCAGAAAATATTTCAAAATAATGTGCACTTCAGTGAGAGCCCCTGTTCTGACAAATAAATTCAACACCAGTATAATTACGAATCAATACTCACGACATTTAAACAAGCACAAGTTGTCTCCCCATACACATTTATACAGACGAGAAACTGTAAAGTTTAAGTCTTAATAAAGCATTCTTCTTCTTCTTTATAGACATACGTCTATTCTTCTGGCTATGCCCCTTATTTTAGAATGACATGTAATCATACATCTAAAGCAGTATATAAATGATAATAAAGCTTTTTTATCTACGTCAGTCTGGCTCCTCGTCACATACGGCTCTGACTACATTATTGTTCACTGGATTATTGTCATTAACAACATCGAAATAGTAGGTACTCTCTTCCTCGACTTATCAAACACATTAGATTTCGTCATAGTATCCTATTTGACAAAAACAAATGAGAGTTTACAAACTAGACAGTTCCATTATTTCTTGGTTTACATCATATATTACCTAGGTATCAGTTATTGAACAGGTCTCAGTTATTGAACAGGTCTCAGTTATTGAACAGGTCTCAGTTATTGAACATGTCTCAGTTATTGAACAGGTCTCAGTTATTGAACAGGTCTCAGTTATTGAACAAGTCTCAGTTATTGAACAGGTCTCAGTTATTGAACATGTCTCAGTTATTGAACAGGTCTCATTTATTGAACAGGTCTCAGTTATTGAACAGGTCTCAGTTATCACACATTATTGTATAAATACATCCAATCCTAGTGCAGTAATAGCGGGTGTTCTAATTGGACCATTATTAGCATAATGTCAGTTGTTGTTTTTACTCTGTATATGTTGCAATACAATACAATACAATACATAAATTGTCTATTTAATACACTGTAAACAAGTAAAACCATACAGTCTGTTCATTTATATTTCCAATCTTTCACTTATTCTGTGTAGTGGTATTCAAATGAAACTGGAAAAATAAACCCAGCACAGAGATTACAAATTTATTGACGAACATTGACAGCATGTACATGTGAATGACATCTCTGTGTTTATACACTGTATTCTTCCGCCCAATATTACAGTATACATAGCCTGGGTTCCAGTCTGTCGATTTTTCACTTTTTAACTTCTGGCAAAATGACAGCATCAGAAACTCAATACGGCCCAATTAATGGTCTCGGTGTTAAACTATATTTATGTGACTGACCAGACGAAAAGCTTGCCTATCATTTCAACAATAACTAAATGTAAATGTCTTCAAGAAAGAAGTAAAAAAACTACATGTATATTTCTTCAAGGATGAAGTAAAAAAACTAAATGTATATTTCTTCACACACAAAAAGAAGTAAAAAAACTAAATGTATATTTCTTCAAGAAAGAAGTAAAAAACTAAATGTATATTTTCTTCAAGAAAGAAGTAAAAATAAATAAATATATATTTCTTCAAGAAAGAAGTAAAAAAAACTAAATGTAAATTTCTTCAAGGCAGAAGTCTAGACATATTTATACTGTAAATGTTGCCCGTTTTAAATAGATACAACAACAACAACAACAACAACAACAACAACAACAACAACAACAACAATAACAGTAGTTTATTGCGTAAAAACATCTATAAGATGCTTAGATCAAATACAATAGTTAACACAGTGTAGTGGATACACAAACATAATTACCGAGAGGTCTCTTTAATAAAATCTTGTGAAAATATATCAGGTTCGAATTACAAGGATCTGTTCTGCATAAATATGTTTACGGTGAGTTGTATGTATTAATATGATTATTTAAATATTAAAATGTATTAATGTCCACTCCTACTGATTAATGCATAATATATGAACTTAGAAGTATTTAAGAATACAACGTTAGATAAATATATAACCCGTCAATGAGTGGCGCTTATTGTTTTTATTCGGCGACACATTGCCTGGACATTTGTTGTCCGCCTCAAACATATCATTTATCTCTTTGTTAGATTATATTGTTATATTTCGGGTTTTACGCCTGCATCAGCACCATTTCGGGCTATATCGCCGCCGGGCAGCTTACTTAACAACACCTTTCCTGGGCAGGCTCCAGCGGTTAACCAGTACTTGGGTGTACCAACCTCCGTAAGAAACTGCCAACTGTTTCATATAAATGAGACACGGTCTGAGCGGGGCTCGAACCCGTGATCATCAGTGATGATATGTTACAGTGGTATACAAGTCAGCGACCTTAACCACTCGCCCACGGAGGCGGACCACTTTGTTAGACAATGCATATTGTTCTAGGTATTAATTTGTATTTGTAATTTGTTAAATTGTTGTATGTATAAATGCATACATGTACCATAGAACCATGGGTTTATGAGATTTTGTTCAATAAAATGTATCTATTCTATACTATCTATTAAATTGCAGATTCCCATATAATATTATTTATATTACAGAATTTGCTATATATGCACGTGCACAATCGGACACGTCACAAGGGACGTTTGATTATAATACACAACGTGACTATGCGCTTACTGTTGTTTGTACTGATTATGTTGACAACACTACTGGATATATAACCATTAACCTGCTGCAAAACGAGGCGCCAGTCATCCACAATCTGCCGGGTATGTACAAAACCGTCATACTTACACATACAATCAATTATTAAAGAAATAAGTACATTTCAGAATGTTTGGTAATCTTCGTCCCTGAGTTGCTAAGAACAATAATAAACTTCCTAACATTTGCTAGTCTTCGTCACTGAGTTGCTAAGAACAGTAATAAACCCCAAAACATTTGGTAGTCTTCGTCACTGAGTTGCTAAGAACAGTAATAAACTTCCAAAACATTTGGTAGTCTTCGTCCCTGAGTTGCTAAGAACAGTAATAAACCCCTAAACATTTGGTAGTCTTCGTCACTGAGTTGCTAAGAACAGTAATAAACTTCCTAAACATTTGGTAGTCTTCGTCACTGAGTTGCTAAGAACAGTAATAAACTTCCTAAACATTTGGTAGTCTTCGTCACTGAGTTGCTAAGAACAGTAATAAACTTCCTAAACATTTGGTAGTCTTCGTCACTGAGTTGCTAAGAACAGTAATAAGCGTCCTAAACATTTGGTAGTCTTCGTCCCTGAGTTGCTAAGAACAGTAATAAACCCCTAAACATTTGGTAGTCTTCGTCCCTGAGTTGCTAAGAACAGTAATAAACCCCTAAACATTTGGTAGTCTTCGTCACTGAGTTGCTAAGAACAGTAATAAACTTCCTAAACATTTGGTAGTCGTCATCACTGAGTTGCTAAGTACAGTAAGTAAACTTCCAGAACATTTGGTAGTCTTCGTCACTGAGTTGCTAAGAACAGTAATAAGCCTCCTAAGCATTTGGTAGTCTTCGTCCCTGAGTTGCTAAGAACAGTAATAAGCTTCCTACACATTTAGTAGTCTTCGTGACTGAGTTGCTAAGAACAGTAATAAACCCCTAAACATTTGGTAGTCTTCGTCACTGAGTTGCTAAGAACAGTAATAAACTTCCTAAATATTTGGTAGTCGTCATCACTGAGTTGCTAAGAACAGTAATGAGCTTCCTAAACATTTGGTAGTCTTCATCACTGAGTTGCTAAGAACAGTAATAAGCGTCCTAAACATTTGGTAGTCTTCGTCCCTGAGTTGCTAAGAACAGTAATAAACCCCTAAACATTTGGTAGTCTTCGTCCCTGAGTTGCTAAGAACAGTAATAAACCCCTAAACATTTGGTAGTCTTCGTCCCTGAGTTGCTAAGAACAGTAATAAACCCCTAAACATTTGGTAGTCTTCGTCACTGAGTTGCTAAGAACAGTAATAAACTTCCTAAACATTTGGTAGTCGTCATCACTGAGTTGCTAAGAACAGTAATAAACCCCTAAACATTTGGTAGTCTTCGTCCCTGAGTTGCTAAGAACAGTAATAAGCGTCCTAAACATTTGGTAGTCTTCGTCCCTGAGTTGCTAAGAACAGTAATAAACCCCTAAACATTTGGTAGTCTTCATCACTGAGTTGCTAAGAACAGTAATAAGCTTCCTAAACATTTGGTAGTCTTCGTCACTGAGTTGCTAAGAACAGTAATAGGCGTCCTAAACATTTGGTAGTCTTCGTCACTGAGTTGCTAAGAACAGTAATAAGCTTCCTAAACATTTGGTAGTCTTCGTCACTGAGTTGCTAAGAACAGTAATAAGCGTCCTAAACATTTGGTAGTCTTCGTAACTGAGTTGCTAAGAACAGAAATAAGCTTCCTAAACATTTGGTAGTCTTCGTCACTGAGTTGCTAAGAACAGTAAGTAAACTTCCAGAACATTTGGTAGTCTTCGTCACTGAGTTGCTAAGAACAGTAATAAGTCTCCTAGCATTTGGTAGTCTTCGTCCCTGAGTTGCTAAGAACAGTAATAAGCTTCCTACACATTTAGTAGTCTTCGTGACTGAGTTGCTAAGAACAGTAATAAACCCCTAAACATTTGGTAGTCATCGTCACTGAGTTGCTAAGAACAGTAATAAACTTCCTACACATTTGGTAGTCTTCATCACTGAGTTGCTAAGAACAGTAATGAGCTTCCTAAACATTTGGTAGTCTTCATCACTGAGTTGCTAAGAACAGTAATAAGCGTCCTAAACATTTGGTAGTCTTCATCACTGAGTTGCTAAGAACAGTAATAAGCGTCCTAAACATTTGGTAGTCTTCGTCCCTGAGTTGCTAAGAACAGTAATAAACCCCTAAACATTTGGTAGTCTTCGTCCCTGAGTTGCTAAGAACAGTAATAAACCCCTAAACATTTGGTAGTCTTCGTCACTGAGTTGCTAAGATCAGTAATAAACTTCCTAAACATTTGGTAGTCGTCATCACTGAGTTGCTAAGTACAGTAAGTAAACTTCCAGAACATTTGGTAGTCTTCGTCACTGAGTTGCTAAGAACAGTAATAAGCTTCCTACACATTTAGTAGTCTTCGTGACTGAGTTGCTAAGAACAGTAATAAACCCCTAAACATTTGGTAGTCTTCGTCACTGAGTTGCTAAGAACAGTAATAAACTTCCTAAATATTTGGTAGTCGTCATCACTGAGTTGCTAAGAACAGTAATGAGCTTCCTAAACATTTGGTAGTCTTCATCACTGAGTTGCTAAGAACAGTAATAAGCGTCCTAAACATTTGGTAATCTTCGTCCCTGAGTTGCTAAGAACAGTAATAAACCCCTAAACAGTTGGTAGTCTTCGTCCCTGAGTTGCTAAGAACAGTAATAAACCCCTAAACATTTGGTAGTCTTCGTCCCTGAGTTGCTAAGAACAGTAATAAACCCCTAAACATTTGGTAGTCTTCGTCACTGAGTTGCTAAGAACAGTAATAAACTTCCTAAACATTTGGTAGTCGTCATCACTGAGTTGCTAAGAACAGTAATAAACCCCTAAACATTTGGTAGTCTTCGTCCCTGAGTTGCTAAGAACAGTAATAAGCGTCCTAAACATTTGGTAGTCTTCGTCCCTGAGTTGCTAAGAACAGTAATAAACCCCTAAACATTTGGTAGTCTTCATCACTGAGTTGCTAAGAACAGTAATAAGCTTCCTAAACATTTGGTAGTCTTCGTCACTGAGTTGCTAAGAACAGTAATAGGCGTCCTAAACATTTGGTAGTCTTCGTCACTGAGTTGCTAAGAACAGTAATAAGCTTCCTAAACATTTGGTAGTCTTCGTCACTGAGTTGCTAAGAACAGTAATAAGCGTCCTAAACATTTGGTAGTCTTCGTAACTGAGTTGCTAAGAACAGAAATAAGCTTCCTAAACATTTGGTAGTCTTCGTCACTGAGTTGCTAAGAACAGTAATAAACTTCCTAAACATTTGGTAGTCTTCATCACTGAGTTGCTAAGAACAGTAATAAGCGTCCTAAACATTTGGTAGTCTTCATCACTGAGTTGCTAAGAACAGTAATAAGCGTCCTAAACATTTGGTAGTCTTCGTCCCTGAGTTGCTAAGAACAGTAATAAACCCCTAAACATTTGGTAGTCTTCGTCCCTGAGTTGCTAAGAACAGTAATAAACCCCTAAACATTTGGTAGTCTTCGTCACTGAGTTGCTAAGAACAGTAATAAACTTCCTAAACATTTGGTAGTCGTCATCACTGAGTTGCTAAGTACAGTAAGTAAACTTCCAGAACATTTGGTAGTCTTCGTCACTGAGTTGCTAAGAACAGTAATAAGCCTCCTAAACATTTGGTAGTCTTCGTCCCTGAGTTGCTAAGAACAGTAATAAGCTTCCTAAACATTTGGTAGTCTTCGTCACTGAGTTGCTAAGAACAGTAATAAACCCCTAAACATTTGGTAGTCTTCGTCACTGAGTTGCTAAGAACAGTAATAAGCTTCCTAAACATTTGGTAGTCTTCGTCACTGAGTTGCTAAGAACAGTAATAGGCTTCCTAAACATTTGGTAGTCTTCGTCACTGAGTTGCTAAGAACAGTAATAAGCTTCCTAAACATTTGGTAGTCTTCGTCACTGAGTTGCTAAGAACAGTAATAAGCGTCCTAAACATTTGGTAGTCTTCGTCACTGAGTTGCTAAGAACAGAAATAAGCTTCCTAAACATTTGGTAGTCTTCGTCACTGAGTTGCTAAGAACAGTAAGTAAACTTCCAGAACATTTGGTAGTCTTCGTCACTGAGTTGCTAAGAACAGTAATAAGTCTCCTAGCATTTGGTAGTCTTCGTCCCTGAGTTGCTAAGAACAGTAATAAGCTTCCTACACATTTAGTAGTCTTCGTGACTGAGTTGCTAAGAACAGTAATAAACCCCTAAACATTTGGTAGTCATCGTCACTGAGTTGCTAAGAACAGTAATAAACTTCCTACACATTTGGTAGTCTTCATCACTGAGTTGCTAAGAACAGTAATGAGCTTCCTAAACATTTGGTAGTCTTCATCACTGAGTTGCTAAGAACAGTAATAAGCGTCCTAAACATTTGGTAGTCTTCATCACTGAGTTGCTAAGAACAGTAATAAGCGTCCTAAACATTTGGTAGTCTTCGTCCCTGAGTTGCTAAGAACAGTAATAAACCCCTAAACATTTGGTAGTCTTCGTCCCTGAGTTGCTAAGAACAGTAATAAACCCCTAAACATTTGGTAGTCTTCGTCACTGAGTTGCTAAGAACAGTAATAAACTTCCTAAACATTTGGTAGTCGTCATCACTGAGTTGCTAAGTACAGTAATAAACTTCCAGAACATTTGGTAGTCTTCGTCACTGAGTTGCTAAGAACAGTAATAAGCCTCCTAAAATTTGGTAGTCTTCGTCCCTGAGTTGCTAAGAACAGTAATAAGCCCCTAAACATTGGTAGTCTTCGTCCCTGAGTTGCTAAGAACAGTAATAAACTCCTAAACATTTGGTAGTCTTCGTCCTGAGTTGCTAAGAACAGTAATAAACCCCTAAACATTTGGTAGTCTTCGTCACTGAGTTGCTAAGAACAGTAATAAACTTCCTAAACATTTGGTAGTCGTCATCACTGAGTTGCTAAGAACAGTAATAAGCTCCTAAACATTTGGTAGTCTTCGTCCCTGAGTTGCTAAGAACAGTAATAAGCGTCCTAAACATTTGGTAGTCTTCGTCCCTGAGTTGCTAAGAACAGTAATAAACCCCTAAACATTTGGTAGTCTTCGTCACTGAGTTGCTAAGAACAGTAATAAGTTCCTAAACATTTGGTAGTCTTCGTCACTGAGTTGCTAAGAACAGTAATAAACTTCCTAAACATTTGGTAGTCTTCATCACTGAGTTGCTAAGAACAGTAATAAGCTTCCTAAACATTTGGTAGTCTTCGTCACTGAGTTGCTAAGAACAGTAATAAGCCTCCTAAACATTTGGTAGTCTTCGTCCCTGAGTTGCTAAGAACAGTAATAAGCTTCCTAAACATTTGGTAGTCTTCGTCACTGAGTTGCTAAGAACAGTAATAAGCTTCCTAAACATTTGGTAGTCTTCATCACTGAGTTGCTAAGAACAGTAATAAGCTTCCTAAACATTTGGTAGTCTTCGTCACTGAGTTGCTAAGAACAGTAATAAGCGTCCTAAACATTTGGTAGTCTTCGTCCTGAGTTGCTAAGAACAGTAATAAACCCCTAAACATTTGGTAGTCTTCGTCACTGAGTTGCTAAGAACAGTAATAAACCCCTAAACATTTGTAGTCTTCGTCACTGAGTTGCTAAGAACAGTAATAAATTCCTAAACATTTGGTAGTCTTCATCACTGAGTTGCTAAGAACAGTAATAAACTTCCTAAACATTTGGTAGTCTTCGTCACTGAGTTGCTAAGAACAGTAATAAGCCTCCTAAACATTTGGTAGTCTTCGTCCCTGAGTTGCTAAGAACAGTAATAAACTTCCTAAACATTTGGTAGTCTTCGTCACTGAGTTGCTAAGAACAGTAATAAACCCCTAAACATTTGGTAGTCTTCGTCACTGAGTTGCTAAGAACAGTAATAAACTTCCTAAACATTTGGTAGTCGTCATCACTGAGTTGCTAAGAACAGTAATAAGCTTCCTAAACATTTGGTAGTCTTCGTCACTGAGTTGCTAAGAACAGTAATAAGCGTCCTAAACATTTGGTAGTCTTCGTCCCTGAGTTGCTAAGAACAGTAATAAACCCCTAAACATTTGGTAGTCTTCGTCACTGAGTTGCTAAGAACAGTAATAAACCCTAAACATTTGGTAGTCTTCGTCACTGAGTTGCTAAGAACAGTAATAAACTCCTAAACATTTGGTAGTCTTCGTCACTGAGTTGCTAAGAACAGTAATAAACCCCTAAACATTTGGTAGTCTTCGTCCCTGAGTTGCTAAGAACAGTAATAAACCCCTAAACATTTGGTAGTCTTCGTCCCTGAGTTGCTAAGAACAGTAATAAACCCCTAAACATTTGGTAGTCTTCGTCCCTGAGTTGCTAAGAACAGTAATAAACCCCTAAACATTTGGTAGTCTTCGTCACTGAGTTGCTAAGAACAGTAATAAACTTCCTAAACATTTGGTAGTCGTCATCACTGAGTTGCTAAGAACAGTAATAAACCCCTAAACATTTGGTAGTCTTCGTCCCTGAGTTGCTAAGAACAGTAATAAGCGTCCTAAACATTTGGTAGTCTTCGTCCCTGAGTTGCTAAGAACAGTAATAAACCCCTAAACATTTGGTAGTCTTCATCACTGAGTTGCTAAGAACAGTAATAAGCTTCCTAAACATTTGGTAGTCTTCGTCACTGAGTTGCTAAGAACAGTAATAGGCGTCCTAAACATTTGGTAGTCTTCGTCACTGAGTTGCTAAGAACAGTAATAAGCTTCCTAAACATTTGGTAGTCTTCGTCACTGAGTTGCTAAGAACAGTAATAAGCGTCCTAAACATTTGGTAGTCTTCGTAACTGAGTTGCTAAGAACAGAAATAAGCTTCCTAAACATTTGGTAGTCTTCGTCACTGAGTTGCTAAGAACAGTAATAAACTTCCTAAACATTTGGTAGTCTTCATCACTGAGTTGCTAAGAACAGTAATAAGCGTCCTAAACATTTGGTAGTCTTCATCACTGAGTTGCTAAGAACAGTAATAAGCGTCCTAAACATTTGGTAGTCTTCGTCCCTGAGTTGCTAAGAACAGTAATAAACCCCTAAACATTTGGTAGTCTTCGTCCCTGAGTTGCTAAGAACAGTAATAAACCCCTAAACATTTTGTAGTCTTCGTCACTGAGTTGCTAAGAACAGTAATAAACTTCCTAAACATTTGGTAGTCGTCATCACTGAGTTGCTAAGTACAGTAAGTAAACTTCCAGAACATTTGGTAGTCTTCGTCACTGAGTTGCTAAGAACAGTAATAAGCCTCCTAAGCATTTGGTAGTCTTCGTCCCTGAGTTGCTAAGAACAGTAATAAGCTTCCTACACATTTAGTAGTCTTCGTGACTGAGTTGCTAAGAACAGTAATAAACCCCTAAACATTTGGTAGTCTTCGTCACTGAGTTGCTAAGAACAGTAATAAGCTTCCTAAACATTTGGTAGTCTTCATCACTGAGTTGCTAAGAACAGTAATGAGCTTCCTAAACATTTGGTAGTCTTCATCACTGAGTTGCTAAGAACAGTAATAAGCGTCCTAAACATTTGGTAGTCTTCGTCCCTGAGTTGCTAAGAACAGTAATAAACCCCTAAACATTTGGTAGTCTTCGTCCCTGAGTTGCTAAGAACAGTAATAAACCCCTAAACATTTGGTAGTCTTCGTCACTGAGTTGCTAAGAACAGTAATAAACTTCCTAAACATTTGGTAGTCGTCATCACTGAGTTGCTAAGAACAGTAATAAACCCCTAAACATTTGGTAGTCTTCGTCCCTGAGTTGCTAAGAACAGTAATAAGCGTCCTAAACATTTGGTAGTCTTCGTCCCTGAGTTGCTAAGAACAGTAATAAACCCCTAAACATTTGGTAGTCTTCGTCCCTGAGTTGCTAAGAACAGTAATAAACCCCTAAACATTTGGTAGTCTTCGTCACTGAGTTGCTAAGAACAGTAATAAGCGTCCTAAACATTTGGTAGTCTTCGTCACTGAGTTGCTAAGAACAGTAATAAACCCCTAAACATTTGGTAGTCTTCGTCACTGAGTTGCTAAGAACAGTAATAAACCCCTAAACATTTGGTAGTCTTCATCACTGAGTTGCTAAGAACAGTAATAAGCTTCCTAAACATTTGGTAGTCTTCGTCACTGAGTTGCTAAGAACAGTAATAAGCGTCCTAAACATTTGGTAGTCTTCGTCACTGAGTTGCTAAGAACAGTAATAAACTTCCTAAACATTTGGTAGTCTTCGTCACTGAGTTGCTAAGAACAGTAATAAGCGTCCTAAACATTTGGTAGTCTTCGTCACTGAGTTGCTAAGAACAGAAATAAGCTTCCTAAACATTTGGTAGTCTTCGTCACTGAGTTGCTAAGAACAGTAATAAGCGTCCTAAACATTTGGTAGTCTTCGTCACTGAGTTGCTAAGAACAGTAATAAGCTTCCTAAACATTTGGTAGTCTTCGTCACTGAGTTGCTAAGAACAGTAATAACTTCCAAAACATTTGGTAGTCTTCGTCCCTGAGTTGCTAAGAACAGTAATAAGCGTCCTAAACATTTGGTAGTCTTCGTCACTGAGTTGCTAAGAACAGTAATAAGCGTCCTAAACATTTGGTAGTCTTCATCACTGAGTTGCTAAGAACAGTAATAAGCTCCTAAACATTTGGTAGTCTTCGTCCCTGAGTTGTTAAGAACAGTAATAAGCGTCCTAAACATTTGGTAGTCTTCGTCACTGAGTTGCTAAGAACAGTAATAAACTTCCTAAACATTTGGTAGTCGTCATCACTGAGTTGCTAAGAACAGTAATGAGCTTCCTAAACATTTGGTAGTCTTCATCACTGAGTTGCTAAGAACAGTAATAAGCGTCCTAAACATTTGGTAGTCTTCGTCACTGAGTTGCTAAGAACAGTAATAAGCTTCCTAAACATTTGGTAGTCTTCGTAACTGAGTTGCTAAGAACAGTAATACGCGTCCTAAACATTTGGTAGTCTTCGTGACTGAGTTGCTAAGAACAGTAATAAGCTTCCTAAACATTTGGTAGTCTTCGTGACTGAGTTGCTAAGAACAGTAATAAGCTTCCAAAACATTTGGTAGTCTTCGTCCCTGAGTTGCTAAGAACAGTAATAAGCGTCCTAAACATTTGGTAGTCTTCGTCCCTGAGTTGTTAAGAACAGTAATAAGCGTCCTAAACATTTGGTAGTCTTCGTCAATGAGTTGCTAAGTACAGTAATAAGCTTCCTAAACATTTGGTAGTCTTCATCACTGAGTTGCCAAGTACAGTAATAAGCTTCCTAAACATTTGGTAGTATTCGTAACTGAGTTGCTAAGAACAGTAATACGCGTCCTAAACATTTGGTAGTCTTCGTGACTGAGTGGCTAAGAACAGTAATAAGCTTCCTAAACATTTGGTAGTCTTCGTGACTGAGTTGCTAAGAACAGTAATAAGCTTCCAAAACATTTGGTAGTCTTCGTCCCTGAGTTGCTAAGAACAGTAATAAGCGTCCTAAACATTTGGTAGTCTTCGTCCCTGAGTTGTTAAGAACAGTAATAAGCGTCCTAAACATTTGGTAGTCTTCGTCACTGAGTTGCTAAGTACAGTAATAAGCTTCCTAAACATTTGGTAGTCTTCATCACTGAGTTGCCAAGTACAGTAATAAGCTTCCTAAACATTTGGTAGTATTCGTCACTGAGTTGCTAAGAACAGTAAGTAAACTTCGAGAACATGTGGTAGTCTTCGTCACTGAGTTGTTAAGAACTGTAAGTAAGTTTCCATAACATTTGGTAGTCTTCGTCACTGAGTTGTTAAGAACTGTAAGTAAGTTTCCATAACATTTGGTAGTCTTTGTCACTGAGTTGTTAAGAACTGTAAGTAAGTTTCCATAACATTTGGTAGTCTTTGTCACTGAGTTGCTAAGAACATTTGGTAGCATCCTATTTACATTTTCAGATTCGGTCGAAGTGCTCCTGTCGGCAGTAATTGGGACTGTTATTTTCACAGTCAATTTTACTGACACCGAGAATGATACTGTCAATGTGACGCATGTATGTGTCCCAACACCGTGTCCATTTACACCTCTTAGCTGTAAGTTTAAACATGCTATAAAATAAAAGTTAGTTCAAACAAGGTTTTGAACTGATACAGGGGCACACTTATACTCGGAAAC
Organism: Archivesica marissinica; assembly: GCA_014843695.1. NCBI lineage: Eukaryota > Metazoa > Mollusca > Bivalvia > Venerida > Vesicomyidae > Archivesica > Archivesica marissinica. The sequence goes on along the minus strand of JABXNX010000538.1, from coordinate 903 downwards.
AGTACCGTATGCTTTCTTCAACTTTGTGGTTCAAATTTACTGTGGTAATGTGATAACATTTCATGAAAAGGATCTTAAATTCCTGGTATGAAATCACTACGCCTGTAAGCTCCTATGTATACTTAATACCTCCAGTAACATTGCTAACACGACCTATTCTTGTTGCACGTTACGACCAGTAACATTGCTAACACGACCTATTCTTGTTGCACGTTACGACCAGTAACATTGCTAACACGACCTAGTCTTGCTGCACGTTACGACCAGTAACATTGCTAACACGACCTATTCTTGCTGCACGTTACGACCAGTAACATTGCTAACACGACCTATTCTTGCTGCACGTTACGACCAGTAACATTGCTAACACGACCTATTCTTGCTGCACGTTACGACCAGTAACATTGCTAACACGACCTATTCTTGCTGCGCGTTACGATCAGTAACATTGCTAACACGACATATTCTACGATCAGCAACATTGCTAACACGACCTATTCTACGATCAGTAACATTGCTAACACGACCTATTCTACGATCAGTAACATTGCTAACACGACCTATTCTACGAGCAGTAACATTGCTAACACGACCTATTCTACGATCAGTAACATTGCTAACACGACCTATTCTACGATCAGTAACATTGCTAACCACGACCTATTCTTGCTGCACTTTACGATCAGTAACATTGCTAACACGACCTATTCTACGATCAGTAACATTGCTAACACGACCTATTCTACGATCAGTAACATTGCTAACACGACCTATTCTTGCTGCACGTTACGATCAGCAACATTGCTAACACGACCTATTCCCACTACGATCAGTAACATTGCTAACACGACCTATTCTTGCTGCGCGTTACGACCAGTAACATTGCTAACACGACCTATTCTA